>JACXGM010037566.1:0-11070 GCA_016801145.1 Umbra pygmaea
TGATCACCCCTTACAAGGTAAGGACGCTTCCAAGCGTCTTCTGGCAATTAAGCAAGGGAATCGCAGCGTGGCGGAATATTCTGTCTCATTCCGCACCCTGGCGGCAGAATGTGAGTGGAACGAGGAAGCATTACAGGCAGCCTACAGTAACGGCTTGTGTGAAAATGTGAAGGATGAATTAGTTTCTTATCCAGAACCCTATACTTTGGAGGAGATGATTTCCCTGTCTATGCGTGTTGATAACAGGTTACGGGAACGGCGTAGAGAGAGTAGAAGCAGAAGGAGCCGATCACCGCCACCAACCCGACCACCAGGAGGTGATCTTGGGTCCGCTTTCTCCGGCAAAACCTTTACCGCCTCGGGGTCTGCGGAAGGATCCGAACCCATGCAAGTTGGGCGGTCCCATCTCACGGAGACTGAAAGGCGTAGGCGTATGGAGGAGAGACTATGCCTTTACTGCGAGGAGAACGGTCATTACATCTCCACCTGTACCAAGAGGCCGGGAAACGGGGGAACTCGCAGGTTATAGGGGTCACCCTGGCAAGTCAGTCTACCACAACCCCAAATTCTAGGACACGGACCACTCTTCAGGCAGTTCTCATCACTCAAGGTCAGTCTTATCCATGCTTGGCACTGTTAGACTCAGGGGCAGATGACAGTCTTATTGATGACAACATGGTCGAACAGATGGGTATTGCCACCATACCGTTACAGCGTAACATCGAAGCTAGAACCATAGACGGTCGGTTATTGTCTAAGATTTCCCTTAGGACCGAGCCCCTTACCCTCCAAGTTTCCAGAACCGTTTTGAGGATACCAGTTTTCTAGTGATACACTCACCCCATGTACCCATCGTGCTAGGTCACACTTGGCTCGTTAGGCACAACCCACAGGTGGATTGGGTTTCAGGGAGGATTTTAGGATGGAGCACCCCATGCCACTCGCTCTGTTTAAAGTCGGCCACTACTAAGACCTCAGTTCATTCTGTCAATACCGACCCTTCCATCGACATGTCCTCCGTGCCTTCCGAATATCACAACATCAAAACAGTGTTCAGTAAGGACTATGCACTCATGTTACCACCTCATCGTCCTTATGACTGTTCTATTAACCTCATTCCCAATTCAGCGTACCCAAAATCCAAGATGTACAGTATTTCCAAGCCAGAGAGGGAGGCTCTTGAGGAGTACATACAGACAGTCTTGACTGCTGGTCACATTCGTCCTTCGTCTTCTCCTCTGGGGGCTGGGTTTTTCTTTGTGGGGAAGAAAGACGGTGGATTACGTCCCTGCATTGATTTCCGTGGGCTAAATGACATTACCATCAAGAACAAGTACCCCTTACCTCTCATGAACACTGCTTTCGATTCTCTCCATGGTGCCACCATTTTCACTAAACTCGATCTGCGGAGCGCATACCATCCGATCCGTATGAAAGAGGGAGATGAATGGCTCACGGGTTTCAATACTCCTCTGGGCCATTTCGAATACCTGGTGATGCCTTTTGGGTTGACTAATGCCCCAGCCGTTTTCCAGACCCTGATTAATGATGTTCTTCGGGGTTTTAATGGGAATTTCGTGTTTGTCTATTTAGATGATATACTGATATTCTCCTCAGACTACGCTACCCATGTCCAGCACGTCTGTCAGGTCCTTCTCCGCCTTCTTGAGAACCAGCTGTTTGTGAAGGCAGAAAAATGTATGTTTCACACTAACTCCACCTCTTTCCTGGGATTTGTTGTTGCAGAGGGTGAGGTGAGGATGGATCCTGCCAAAGTGACTGCTGTTCTGGAATGGCCCACTCCCGAGACACGTAAGCAGCTACAAAGCTTTCTAGGGTTCGCTAACTTCTATAGACGTTTTATTCGCAACTATGGACAGGTAGCCGCTCCTTTGACTGCTCTGACGTCATCGGCCCGACCATTCATCTGGACCTCCAGGGCAGCTCAAGCTTTCCGGGACCTTAAACAGCGCTTTACTTCAGCTCCGGTGTTACTACAGCCTGACCCTTCCTGCCAGTTCATCGTAGACGTGGACGCGTCGGACACTGGTATTGGAGCGGTGTTGTCCTAACGATCGTCTGCTGACGGTAAGGTCCATCCCTGTGCATTTTTGTCTGTGCGTCTCAACCCTGCAGAAAAGAATTATGACGTGGGGAACCGCGAGCTGTTAGCGGTGAAGGTAGCTTTGGAGGAGTGGCGACACTGGCTTGAAGGGGCGGAGCATCCGTTTACTGTGTGGACAGACCACAAAAACCTTGAGTACATCCGAACGGCAAAGAGACTCAACCCACGCCAATCCAGGTGGGTTTTATTCTTCGGTAGGTTTCAGTTTACCATAACCTTCCGCCCAGGTTCTAAGAATGCTAAGCCTGACGCTCTGTCAAGACTCCACTGCCAGGAAGGGACTGAGAGGCCTTCTTCCGATACCATCCTTCCTGAACTGTGTGTTGTTGGCGCCATCTTGTGGAAGGTAGAGAAAGAGGTCAAGAGGGCGCTCCTGAGGGATCCCGGTCCGGGTAATGTACCTAACCACCTTCTTTACGTTCCTGCTGCTGTTCGGTCAGTTGTTTTGAAATGGGCCCATTCTTCTAAACTCACATGTCATCCCGGTATTACAAGAACCCTGGCTTTTGTTAATAGGGGATTCTGGTGGTCCACTGTTAAGGAAGACGTGACCTCTTATGTGTCAGCCTGTCCAGTCTGCGCTCTTAACAAGAACACCAACAAGCCCAGCACTGGTCTGCTGAGACCTCTACCCATACCTCGTCGGCCCTGGTCACACGTTGCATTGGATTTCGTAACTGGCCTGCCTCCTTCGGACGGTAACACTACCATTCTTACTGTGGTAGACAGGTTTACTAAATTTGCCTAAACTCCCTTCTGCCCAGGAGACTGCTGACCTTCTTGTTAGGGAGGTTTTTCAGCGTCACGGTCTGCCAACTGACGTTGTTTCCGACCGGGGACCTCAGTTTACGTCTGCTGTTTGGAGGGCATTCCTTCATGCCATTGGGGCCACGGTTAGTCTGTCCTCCGGTTTCCATCCTCAGACTAACGGTCAGGCTGAACGGGCCAATCAGAAGCTGGAGGCTACCTTGCGTTGTTTGGTGTTTGCTGATCCGACCCATTGGTCCTCTCAACTACCCTGGGTTGCCTATGCCCACAATACCCTTCCTACTTCTGCTACCGGGATGTCTCCCTTCCAGTGTTTGTACGGCTACCAACCCCCTCTGTTCCCCGAGCATGAGAAGGATCTGGAAGTGCCTTCTGTACAGGGCCATGTACGCCGTTGCCACAGGACCTGGCACCGGGCACGGAGGGTGTTGTTGCACAACTCAGACATATACCAGCGCCAGACTAACCGACGCAGGATACCCGCTCCTACTTACTCACCTGGAGATAAGGTGTGGTTGTCCGCCCGACACATTCCTGTTAAGACTGATGCTCGGAAGCTTCGGTTCCGTTTCCTAGGGCCCTTTGTGGTGGACCGGATTATCAACCCTGTTTCCTGGTTTTGAAGCTTCCTTCTACACTCAAGATAAATCTGGTTTTTCATGTCTCCCAGCTCAAGCCTGTCCGCCTCTCTCCTCTGATGCCCCCTCCTCCTCGGCCTCCTCCGCCTCATCTTGTGGATGGGGGTCCTACTTACACGTTCTGTCGGCTCCTGGATTCTCGCCGTCGGGGGCGTTGCATTCTGTACCTGGTGGACTGGGAGGGGTACGGTCCAGAAGAAAGGAGCTGGGTTCCCGGCCGCCACATCCTGGACGCCTCTCTCGTCCGGGATTTCCATTGTCGGCGTCCAGAAGCTCCGGGTGGTCCGCCCAGAGGCGTCCCTCGGGGAGGGGGTACTGTTAGGGGTTCTCCTCCCTGAGCTGTCTCCCCATTCCTAGTGTTTGTCGCCCTCTCCTGGTTCCCCTGTGTGTGTGTGTTGTATGTCCTTGTCTGTCTATTTATGTACTCACCTATCTCTGAGGTTCCCCATTCCATTAAGGCAGCCTTGGCACCAATTATCCTCTGCACCTGCACCTCCCTGTCAGCTGGGGCTGATTGCTGTCCTTCCTATTTAGGAGGGTGTTGGCTGTTAGTCCCTGCCGGATTGTTAATCCACACAGTGCGTAGCAAAGTGTTGTGAGAAACTCCTAGCCATTATTCTGAGTCTAGCTTGTTCCCAATACTTAGTTCCTGTAACTCATTTTGGTTTTCTGTTTGTTCTATTCCAGTTCTACCTGACTACTGGGACCTATCTAACCTTTTTCTGAAACTCATCACCAGCCAGCAGCCTACTCCTAACTCAGGACCATTGATCAAGCCATACTGCCTGCCTGCCATCTACCTACTCATATTTCAGGACCATACCCAAGCCATCCTGCCTGCCCACCATCTGTCCAGCCATCATTCCATTCTTATTTCTAATAAACTACATTTTTGCCACTCACCTGTTTACCACCTCTGCTTTTGGGTCCTTATCAGTTTCGTGACAATATCTGTTAAAGACATGGCTGAGGATGACAGCATTTGATGCCAGCAACAGTGCGTGAAATGCTGTTTAATCGAAAACATACACAAACACGCAGTGTAGCCTAATTGAACGAACATTAGGCACACTGAAAATGCGCGTCAGGAGTTTGGATAGGACAGGAGGCACCTAAATGCCTTAGAGCTTATTTGACAGAAGAGTGAGGCAAGCAAAGTAATCTCGCTCTAATGTTAGATTATATTGCAAAAATATTACAATGCATTCATAACCTCGTGATTCAGTGAGAGTGAGCCCAAAACATCGGAAAGTGTGTCTTGTGACATTTCTTTATTTACATTTTGTAGAAAAGAAAAATCAATACTCCGCCATTATAATAGGATTACGCCATGGAACAAGCGCGCGTGCTCTTAAAGGGAATGTAAGATGACGCTCTGATTGGTTTATTGCACGTTACGCCCAAACCACATCTATGACTAATGAAGTTACTTCTGTGCAAGAGTCATTTATCCTGCCGGTAAAACAGCAACAGCGCCCGGGACCCTCCCACAATGTCACTTGCGTTTCGCGTTTGATACTTGCATTTCAGATCGTTAAAATAGGCCCCATAATGTCACTCAGTAGTGTGTATGGGCACCACATTTCTGTATGCACTCCCCACAATGTCTGGGCATTGAACTGGATCAGGGCATCAGTGAGCTCCTGGACAGACTGTGGTGCTACTTGGCAGTGTCAGATGCACCGATATATAACGTTCCAGAGGTTCTTAATTGGATTCAGGTCTGGGGAATAGGAGGGCCAGTCAATGGCATTAATGCCTTTCTCATCCAGAAACTGCTTACACACTCTGGCCACATGAGGCCGGGCATTGTCCTGCCCAGGAGGAACCCAGGGCCCGTAAGGTGTAACGATGGGTTTGAGGAATTTATCTCGGGACCTAACAGCATTCATGGTAGCGTTGAATAGCACGTGGAGTTATGTGTACCCCTCCAAAGATATGCCTCTCCAGCAGACCATTACTGACCCACCGCCAAACCTGTCATGATGGATAATGTTGCAGGCAGCATAGCGTTCACCACAGCGTTTCTAGACTCTGTCACATCTGTCACGTTCTGTTGTTTTCAGTGAGAATCTGCTCTCATCTGTGAAGATCCATTCTGGTGTTCTGAACAATTTTGGTGTTATGTTGGCAAATGCCAATGGACCTGCACAGTGCTGATGAAGTCCCAATAAAGGATGTTGGGCCCCTTATTCCACCCTCATGGCAGAGCAATTCCTCAAGGCAGAGTTGGTTAAAATGGTAAAAGAGCGTTTATTGGAGATGCACATTATTACAGTGAAGGATGAGGATGTGGTAGCAGGTACTGTAGTAGTCTGAGGAGGAGGTGTTGCATACTAGCATCTCACCTGTATGGCTGAAGGGGACAAGGAGGCTTGGGCACCTCTTACCCTCCCCAAATTTGATCTGTCTTCTGTCGGTTTTATAGGCAGTTCAGTTGAGGCCGCTCAGCTCAGGCTATGGTTGGCCCATGTGGAGGATCAACGTGACAGAGAACAAAAAAGGTTGTTTGAATTAGAGGTTAAGAGAATAAAAGGCTGACGAACATGTACATATTAGGAAACTGGAGCTGGACGCTGGCTTAGGTGCATCACCCCATCCTACCAGTCCACATGGCCACTATAATGTTAGCAAGAACATTGCTTTAGTTCCCCCATTCTGTGAGGAGGCTGAGGGGAACGTAACACACCCACCCCCGAAAGACACAAACCCTCGGATTCATGTCAAAAGGGCTACAAGTACTGTACATACCCATGTCCGCAAAAGTTACCAAACCTGTGACAGTGTTTTAGCAATAACGTTGATGGAACCCTTCATGTGATTGATCTTAAGGTTGTAGGCCTGCACAACCAAAGCCCACCGCATAAGGTGGCAATTCTTGTTGTACATTCTGTTAAGGAATTTTAATGGGTTATGATCCATGAAGAACACAACGGAGGTCCCTTCAGAGGGACTTACAAATGTTTTTTAAACAGAGTGAAGCTAGTATGGAATGAGTGTTTTCCACTTTGGAAGATGAAAAATTTAGAATAAATGTTGTCTAGTTTGATGTTTCTGTGACAATCATTGAATTAGAAACAACCACGGGGGTACGCGAGGCGTAGTGGGCTGAGTCGTTGCATTGCAGTACAGTCTATGTTATGATAGTGAGTGGTTTGACTATGGGTTTTCTGTTTTTCCCCGGACCTCCTGCACATAACACTGCCCGGGATTTTGGAATAGATAAATCAGATTACCTATCCTGCCACGTTGCTCTCCAGCGACTCCTTGTGTTCAGATCTCTACATTATTCTGAAGTATCTGCTGATATAGAGTGGAATCTATAAAACGTCCAACTTTAACAAGTTTCCCAGCACCGGCACCGGCCACACAGCCCCACAGCATGAGGGAACCTCCACCAAATATTACTGTGGGTAGCAAGTGTTTGTCTTTGAATGCTGTGGTCTTTTGCTGCCATGCATAACGCCCCTTGCTATGAACAAATATCTCCATCTTTGTTTCATCAGTCCACAGCACCTTCTTCCAAAATGAAGCTGGGTTGTCCAAATGTGCTTTTGCATACCTCAAGCAACTCTGTTTGTGGTGTGTGTGCAGAAAAGCCTTCTTCCGCATCACTCTCCCATACAACTTCTCCTTGTGCAAAGTGTGCTGAATTGTTAAACAATGCACAGTGACACCATTTGCAGCAAAATTATGTTGTAGGTCTTTGGAGGAGGTGGTCTGTGGGCTGTTTTTGACCGTTCTCACCATCCTTGGCCTTTGCCTCTCCGATATTTTACTTGGCCTGCCACTTCTGGCCTTAAAAATAAATGTGCCTCTGTTCTTCAATATCCTCCCTATGTTCATCACAGTGGACACTGACAGCTTTAATCTCTGAGATTAGCTTTTTGTAGCCTTCCCTAAACCATAATGTTGAACAATCTTTGTTTTCAGGACATTTGAGAGTTGTTTTGAGGACCCCATGTCGCCACTCTTCAGAGGAGAGTCAAAGAGAACAACAACCTACAATTGGCCACCTTAAATACAGTGGTAAAAGAATCACCCCCCTGTAAAATAATCACATTTTGTTGCTCTGCAGCCTGAAATGAAAACAGACAGACACAGTTTTTGTTTCATTCAGCTGTATGTACAACTCATAACATCCAAGTGAAAGATATAATACCAACTTGTCAGAATAAAGAAATTACAAATTAAAAAACAGAATCACTGAATTGGAAAAATATTCACCCCCCTCCCAATAATGACTTATAAACCCAACCAGGTGCAGTTAATCACTTTCTCAATAGTACACAAAGCCAATTGACTTTCAACTGTGATCAGCTGTGGTCATTTTGATTAGCTCAGCATGAAGCAAGAGTTTTCCTGAAGCATTTCAGTCCTTGGTAGTGCAACTGAAGACAACAATCAACTATGGGTGGCAAGGCATTGTCAAAAGATCTACAGGATAAAGTTGTGGACAAGCACAAGTCAGGAGATGGATACAAAAAATTTCAAAGGCTTTATCAGTGCCTAAAAGCACAGTGAAGTCCATTATTAAGAAGTGGAAGGTATCAGGACGTTGCTCCAAACTGGATGAAAGAGCCAGGAGGAAACTGGACAGAGAGGCTACCAAGAGGCCTACAGCAACTCTAAAGCAGTTGCAGGAATTCATGACAAAAGTGTGGTCATTGTGTGCATGTGACAACAATATCACAAATTCTCTACAAATGTGGCTTGTATGGAAGGGTTGCAAGAAAAAAGCCACTCCTCAAGAAAGGCCACATGCAGTCACGACTGAGCTTTGCTAAAACGCACCTTGAAGATTCTAAGGCCACCTGGAAAAATGTGTTATGTCAGATGAGACTAAAATGGAATTTTATGGCCTCAATGCCAAGCGATATGTCTGGCGAAAATTCAATACAGCTCACCATCTAAATAACATAATTCCTAAAAAGGTGGTTCAACAAAATACTTAAAAAGGGGGTGATCCTTTTTCCAACTCAGTGATTGTTTTATTATTATTATTATTATTTTTCTGACATATTGGTGTTATATCTTTCACTTGGATGTTATAAGTTGCACTGAGTAAACAGCTGAATGAAACAAAAACGGTGTCTGTCTTAATTTCAGGCTGCAAAGCAACAAAATGTTATTATTTTACAGTGGGGTGATTCTTTTCTATACCCACTGTACCTCTCATGTTTGGATGCACCTGTCTATGAAGTTCAAGGCTTAATGAGCTCACCAAACCAATTGTGTGTTCCAATTAATCAGTGCTAGGTAGTTACAGGTATTCAAATCAACAAAATGACAAGGGTGTCCAAATTTATGCACCTTCATTTTGATGCATATTGCACATTTTATGTTAATTCAATGAACCTCATTTCACTACAGAAATATTACTGTGTTCTTCAGTTATTTGATAGATCAAAAAAAATAGCTGATCCAAACACCAAATTATTTATAAATGAAAATCATGGAAATTGTCAGGGGTGCCTAAACTTTTGCATACAACTGTAATTGGTGAACGTAATCATCCTGTGCATGATCTGACTAAAGGCTCCTGTGTTAGATGAGCAGTGCAAAAAAAAGAATTGACTACTGAGCTACATGTGGTTGGATGAACCATATGCGCACCCCTCGCCATCCCACAGATCTTTTAAAATAGTTGTGGAGCTGCAGACAAGGCAGAGTTAGTGGAATTGGAAGGGGAGGAAATTGGGGAAATAAAAAAATAAGAATTAGTTACAACCCCAATTCCAAAAAAGTTGGGACGTATGGGATATCCCAAAAAAAACTGTCATTTGAAAATTCTATTCACTCTATACAGTATTGAAAAAATATTATTTGATGTTTTACTTTGTGAATTTAATTTATTTTTGACAATATGCACTGCACAAATCAACACACTCCAAAAACATTTTGACATTTGATTCTTTATCACATCACCTTTTCTTTTAATAACACTTTTTAAGCATTTAGGCACTGAAGACACCAGTTGGTTTAGCAGAATTTTCCCCCATTCATCCATTATGCAAGTCTTCTGTGCAACTGTACGAGGCCTGTGTTGCCTAATTTTGCGCTTCTTAATAGATATCCCAACCACAGGGTGAGCATCCGGTTTTGGCAAATTGACACAAATGAGGAAGTGCCTTAAACCTGCATTCTATGTGAATTCCAGCTGGGGGCGATACGTCTGGTTGCAAAAGAGCTTGGTTTCTGTAATAGTCTATGAGTATGAGAGACACGTTTCACTTGATTATTACCTCAGTAAACATTTTCATAATAAGTATATGGTCTATCGTTAGATTTAAGCCTTCTGCAATTTATCATGATGTTCATTTTTTGAAACAAGGTTTCGTTGATTTTAAACGAGACAGTTTAATGGCGTTCAGTTGTACGACAAGACACTCAAAGGAGTTGTCAGTTCAGTGTTTCCGGTAAGTAATGTTACATTTTGTTTTAATACTGTTTTTTGTTAGCATCCCAATTAATATCAGTTAGCTAGCTAGATTACTCCTCCCTCTCGTCTAAAAACGTCACATCTGCAACCAAGATGTCTGCGCCCGTAACGGCAAATTTGATGACCCAAATCAGATCTTAACAAACCAATAGGTGACGTCACACATGGTTATATCCAGTAATTATACAATCTATGCATAAATCAGATATTCACAAACCAATGGGTGACGTCACACATAGCTCTTTCCAGTGATTATACAATACATGATCCCAACCCAGGGTTAATTAGATAAGCCAACATATTTGTTTATAAAAATCCAAAGCAATGCAATTGTGTATTTCTTTAATACCGGAAATGAATTAAAAAATGTAGGCTAATGAACACTGCTCACATTCTTGAAATATTAGCATATATAGGGCACCATTAAAAACAATGCAGGTAAATGGAATACAAATAAAGAAAACCTCCACCACATTATTACATCATGTTTAATTGCTTTTTGATAGAGGGTATTATGTTCTTTTGCAATTCACTCTAGTCATTGGCAGACACATACTGATGAGTCACGACTCATGGAACTGCACGCTGAACAGAGAGAGAGAGAGATACCAGTAGCCTACCCACATATGTTTAGTATTACTGCGGTCACGCCATCTGTGCTTCGGAGATGCGCGGTCACGCCATCTACGCTTAAAAATATATTGCGCGTCTACACGAGGTTATGCGGTAGGCTAAAAAGGAGCTGCCAACTCTCCGCGAGACACACGCATTTGATTAGTTTCACACGCTCACACAGCAATCAATGTGAAAACCAATCAAATGCGTGTGTCACACGAGCTATGCTTGAGAGTTGGCAGCTATGCTATGGGATATTATATATAATTTATATATATATAACTCATGACCAATACTGTTTACGTTGCTATATAGACATATTTGATAAATTCATAAAAAAATCAAATCAAATTGTTTTCTGCAAACTCTACTAGATTCTTATTCTACATGTCATTGAGTACCACTGGGAGGAGTTTCAAGCTGTTCTACTGTTTCATTCTTTAATAAATGCCTGCCAAAGTCATGACCAATACTGTTTACCT
>JACXGM010037567.1:0-11070 GCA_016801145.1 Umbra pygmaea
TGTGTGTGTGTGTGTGTGTGTGTGTGTGTGTGTGTGTGTGTGTGTGTGTGTGTGTGTGTGTGTGTGTGTGTGTGTGTGTGTGTGTGTGTGTGTGTGTGTGTGTGTGTGTTGGTGTTTGTGTGTGTATGTGTATGTGTATGTATGTCTGGAGGCAGATCTATAGTCCACTCAGCCAGATGTGGTATTTGAAGTTAGCAGTCCATAAAACCCTTTCACCTTCATATCTGTACCAATAAACACACACACACACACACACAAGTTGCACGTCTCTCTCTCTCTCTCTCTCTCTGCGTCTGTTTTCTTCTCTTCCTGGGACACAAAACCATCCCCTGTGGGTCTACTTTCATCTTGTCAAGTTCAGAGGCCTGGCTCCGTCTATTATCTGTGGACCATTGTCTTTGACTCAGTTTTCAGTTGTACTTAGCGAGTGTGTTTCCTGTTGCTAACTTTTTCTCACCCAAGTCTGTGAATCTGAGCATTAACAAATTAGTACATCAATGACTCACTTCTTGTTATAGTCTCTGGAGCACCTGGACCCTACCCCTGTGGAGAAGTGTCATTTTAGCCCAGTCCAGCTGCAGTGTCAGTGGGGAGATTTAGAGAAGACAGTGGCCAAATCCTTCTTGGTTAATCCAATACAGTGCACCTGCCTAACCTAAGCATTGGCAGTCATACTTGGCTTCTCTAATCAGACCCTTTAAAGCACAGTACTTTTCATATGAAACCTATAGGCCTTGGTAAAGTGTAGTGCACTACAGAGTCATGATGGGATGCTGTTTGGAACACAGCCACAGTCATTCATCCACTCAGGGAGAATCACCAAGGTAACAGAAGGACACTGGCCAGAAATCAAATGGATTATAGAGTCAGGATTTAGGAATGCTCCATTTCAGCTCACAACTACCTAACATTGTCCTTGTCCTTGTAGAGAAGGTCTGTCATAACTTATGGAAATTCGTCCGGCTTGTCTCATTTAGAAAGACTTCCGTCTTCAAGACCTTGACATTTAAAGTGTTTCATAGGAAAAGGTGCAAGGATGGAATGTTATCCACAAGAAGAGACGTTGTGTCTTACCGGCGTTAGGATTACTGTAAAGATGGGTACGTCTAACACTGTGTCCTGAACTTCAGAAATAGTTATCAGAGTTTCCTCCATAGAAATGCAGTGGAACATCTGAAAAAGCTCTATATGACTCCAATCTGTTATTTTAGTGTTTGAATTAATATGAGTAATATGAAAGTGACTATGGGTAGAGGCAGATGGGCTAGTAGAGGAGGTTTATGTTTAATCCAATCGCTTTTTCTTCTTACTCACTTCAATTATCGTCTTCCCCGTCTCTGCCTCTGGGAATATAAGGGGAAATTGTTGGGACCCTGCTTTTTGGATTTAAATGGTGATTACTGCATGAAAAAATAAGGCAGGTGTGTGTGGGTGTGTTGTGAGACAATGATAGTGGCTGGGTGTTAAATTGTGCCCTTGTTTTAGTGTACCATCATTGGCGTATAATTTGCAAAACTAAACTTAATTCTTTCTCTTGAAAATGTTTGCCTTCACACTGATACATAATTTGTTTTGACAAACCCAGTTTGAGTGTTAATAAAAACCAGTGCTTAACGTTTTTCTGTTTTTTACTGGTCTGTAGTACGCTTAGAAACTGATTTCCAAAACAATGAACCTGTGATGGCCCCAAAACATTACACTCTGTACTAGGATGTACGTGCTGTTTAGATGCCAACACACTAAATGCAGCTTCATAGATTAAATGTCCACTGACACTGTTTTATCGAAAGGTCCCCCTTTAACGAATTTGAAATTTTATATGTTTTTAGATAAGATGGCTTATCAGTGCTTGAAATCAAATCGATTCAGTGAAGCTGCCCTAACCCATGGAAGACACATAGCTGTAAAATATGTTAACCTTCTTATTGGTAAAACTGTTCTGTTGTTTTTGTTTTCTTGCCAGAATCTTGATCACTACCAACAGACAACGGAGCAGTACCAAGAGGCCGCCACAAAGGCTGAGGCTCATTTTCAGTAAGTAGGCCTGGCTCTTCTCAACCTGTGGTTAACATTTTTGCGAGGAATTCCTACTGTAGTTTTTGGGCCTAAGCTAACATGTGATAATTGGATTGTGTAGCACATGTCCTCAGCAGGTTCAGTAGTTAGACTAAACTAGGTGAATGCAGCTATACTCATAGCCAAACTAATACAAACTAAATGCTTACAGTTGATTAGTTACTCATGTAAACAAAAATACAGAATTGCAGTTTGGATTGAAGTTCGGCCAACTATAAATGGACAATGTGATGTGACCAGAAAAGATACTGACAACATCCTGGTGTTATATAATGTTTGATCAATAAAGGCACCTGACAGTCTATATTCAGCTTAGTGACAGTACATAAAACACCAAGGTTCTGTACATCCCTTCGGAAATAATGGACAACCCAGTGGGGTGTGGCATATCCAAGTGTTTATACCACCTTTATAACGCAAGGTGTTGATACCACTTATCTCACCATGGCCAACAAACTACAACATAAACAGACCTTTACAGGTAGAAATTATGTTTTGTTTATATATACATGTTACATTGGTGGATTTGAGCTTTCACATGTTTTGGCGATCGCCCCAAAATCTTTTTGTTCTGCATCTATGGATACAACCCAGTCATTAGCCTAAAGCTGACTGAGATATATAAGGGAGAACTAATCATGACATAAAAGCATCAAGAGGGTCAGAACTTCAGATCGGCACATGCCAGGTCGGCAACGGTGAGAATACTGAAGGCTTAGGTGTGCTTGCACGCATTATGGAGAAGAAGGCAGAATGGCTCGAGAATGGCCTAGGAGACTCACCTCAGTTTCCAACTCTTGGGAATCAATTGGAAGTTGCTACAATAGGACCAGACATTTACATCAAACTCATCTAGCAAACACTTCCAGTATTGAGTGCACACATTCATACTGCTTCAAAGGCTATAGGAGGAAGGGATTGTAGAAATCACAGTTAGGTCGTTGGAATTAGTTCCATTTCACTGCACAACTTTTGTATACAGATATATTGAAAGGTCTGGGCACCCCTGAAAACAAATGACACTATATTGAATCTTTCTGTGAACAGAAGTTGCCCTGACAAGAGAAACATGCCATCTTTCTGCAACATTCTATATAATATTGTGAATTCTTTACATACATTATAGATTCGAAATAATAAAGAAATGTCAGTATGACACTTGCAGACGTTTGTGCACCCTTTTGCACCTTTGTTAATTTCTTCTTAAAAGATGATAACTAAGGTCCAGAGAGCTGTATTGACTTAAGTGAAGTCAACTCTAATGTTTAGCTATTACTCAGTGTTTAAGTGACTACAGACATTACATTATTCCAGGGGTATTCAACTCTTACCCTACAAGCACCAGAGCCTGCTGGTTTCCGGTTTTACCTTACAATTAATTAGACCCGCCTGGTGTGTTAGGTCTAAATAAGTCCCAGATGAGAGGGTTGCAATTAAAAAAGTGGAGTGGAAATCGCTACAAGAGCCAGATTTGAATAGGGCTGTTTTAATCTGTCAGACTGGGGTGTTCTGTCTGGTTTCAACAACGATAGGCTCCTCTAAACAGAGGTCTTAGGACTTGACGATGATTAAGTTTTACTGTCATAGCCTACAGTGCTACCGTAGCTGAAGCTAATGCTTTCCATTGTGCTGAAAGTAGTGTAAGACAGGCGCGAGGAATTCATGTTCAAATCAAACGTGTTTCAATCGAAAACACTGAATGAAAAATAAATACTGCCAGATGGGGCAAAATACAATAATCACTACAATACACACACAAATATAATGACAGGGGACAAGCACACAAGGCAGAAACTATAATACACATTGTCACGATTGTGTAGTGAAGTGAAGGAGGGAGAACAAAGCAGGATGTGGTTTTGTAAATTTAATGAATGATCCAGTGGTATGCAGAACGGTGGAACATATACAGTAATACTGTGACTTCCTGAATTGTAACAACGGAACAATATGTATTGGTAATGCACAACAACTAGATTACTATACTTTGCTCTTACATGTGGCATAGAAGCGTTAGTAATCAAAGAGGCGTACGCTTAAACTCACACAATATAATATATACTCTACTTACAATGCATAAGTGGAGAGTAGGGTTGGGCGATGTCTACAAATTTGGCATCGGACGATGTCTACAGTGAAACATTGTGATGGACGAGGAAATCGGGGGGCGGAGCTATACATTTTATTACCTTAAAAAAAGTATTATTTATACATTAATCTAGTCATTAATTAAATTTCTATTTATTGCACATTTGATCCCATCCTCTCCTACTCATCCGGGTTTTCCTTACTTTTCCTCCGTATGGCTAGTCATAGTGATATTAAAAAATCCTTAGACTTACAACTTAAATGCAGTTACGAATACTAAAGTGTTTCATTATCCGAAAACTGGGAGCAAATACAAAATTCATAGTTTTATTAATTGAAGCATGGTATTCACCCGCCCATTATTATTCTTACGATGAAAGATTTGCTATATGTACAGCAGACTTCGTTTTGACCGTTACATATACATGTAGGCCTAGCTGTTTTAGAGACAACATAATCATTTAAACTACTGTCACTTCATTATAGATGTGTAAATTTAATTACTATAGAGACCATCGGAATTCGAACAGTATAAACTATCGTTTGTATGCTTTCACTGAACACAAAAAGCACAACTGCACTAGGCTATCCATTTTCCGCTAGAAATTCAATTGTTTTAAACTTTAGGGACAAAACATTCTTTATATTTCACTTTCTGCTGTCAAGGAAGATGAATAGCCTACATGCCATGATTTCGGCTCGTTTGGGGGCATTTCTCCTGCCGTATTGTACAGTACACCTGCGTTCTCTCCGGGGCGCTTCTCCTGTCGTATTCTACAGTACTGTATATGGCACCCAGATAGGCGTAAAAGCCCACCCGAAAAATAGTACAGTACAGGGGCGTCATGCCCATTGAAACTTTTTAAGCCAAGTGGATTTTCTTTTTAATATCAGTATTTCTGGGCACCTGTTTCCGTGTGTTGTGCACACTGTGCCCCCTTAAAAAAATAGGTGCATGATGCTTCTGGTACAGTAGGCTGTATGAATCAAACAGCAATCCACGCAATTTATGGGTGATAATAAGTGGAACATATGCTTCTACATGATTGCATGAGGTTGGAATACAATATATTCAGCTGGAGAAATATCATGGCATTTATTTAGGTTAACCTATGACGCTATTACTGATTAGATGCCTATTACTGTTTTCGTTTGAAGAACAGCATATTTCACAATGCAATACACTTTTATCTTTAGCTGAGTTTAACTGTTTACTGGTGAAGCAGTAACAATCATGCGCTCATCATTTTACACTACATGGTACCTCCTGTCAAGTTCGGAATTTTGGATTGTGTCGTACATTTAATTAACCTTATTGTAGCTTATGTTTCCCGCAGGTAATTAGGGGTATGTTGATAGGCAAATCGTAGACACTGTGCACCAGCACTGACACTAAGAACAAGTGGTATTTATCAATTGGGATTTCGTACCGGTGTGCCTAAAACTGTCATAGGATTGTTTGATTAATCCCACTTGTTTTGCATAGGCGCATTCTTAATTCTCTTCGTAAGTAGCCTACAAATGTAGGATTTTTTAAACGCAAGCTTGATAAAATAAACCAACACTATTGTTTTTTTTGCCAGTGAGAATGGGCTATTCAGACAAGAAAAAATCACTTAAATGTATAGGCCAGTTTGAATATTGAAATAGCCTATAGCTACGTTGAGTTTTTTGAGTATGCACTAACATTAATGCGGGTACTCCACTTAGGCAATAGCTGGTTTTATATAATCAGCACGTGGGGGGTTGGGTGTTTAACATTTGTGTTGGGTGTTTAACATTTGTAACACATTGAATAGCTGAGTGGCCATCAGTGCAGGTCTGGGCGAGGGGAGATTACGTGTCACCTTTCTACAAAAATTATCGGGTGCGCGCTTTATGCGCTAAAATACGGTAGCTTTCAACTTGGGGCGATGAAATCACTATGCCACCTTTACATCGAGATGTCTGTCAGCTATCGCCAATGAACGATTGTATCATCTATCGGTCCAACCCTAGTGGAGAGGGCACCAAATAGCAGAGTACGTATAGGAAGTATACAGAATCAGGAATAACACACGTTACAGAAAATACACAAACCAGAATTACAATGCTTAACACCTCCCTTTTGCCCTACTAGCTAACTAGTAGTTACTATTGTACACTGAAGTATAATTACAAGCATTCCGTAAGTGTGAAAGGCTTTTATTGACAATTACACTAAGTTTATGCAAATAGTCAATATTTGCTGTGTTGACCCTTCTTGACTAGGGGTGGAATGGTACATGTGTTGCATCTAAAATAGGGATGGGCATTCGATGAAACTTTCTTCGTCGATCGTCGGGAGAATTAACGATTGACTATCGATTAATCATTATTTTTTATATTAAAATGTATTAGTAATTTAACTTTTTATAAATAAATCCAATGAAAATATAAAAATACAGCGTGTTTTTTTACCTCGATGAGATCTTTATTACAAGAACAACAACTTGTGGCAGTTAAACTGGATGTTCGGTTAGCCTAAACTTGAGTATGCGCTGCAGTGCTGTAAAGCTGCGGAACCTGCAGCTGCGAGCCGGCGTTCTTAAACAGAGACCCTCGTTTGTTCCAAAATAATAAATAAAAATAAAAATCAAAGGTAAAAAAATAACTTAACCAAAAACATAATAATATGCTAATTAGATCTGGCAGGTTTTGTCAAAATGTAACTTCAAACTCTTCGATAAAGAGGGTGAGAGAGATACCTAAAAGTTAATTAGGCTATTTAACAAATTACTATTTATACAACTTCTGCACCAGTTTACAGATTTTTGTTGAGAAAGATAAGCATTGGCATGATCTGGGGTCAGACGCGATCGCAACCTTTTAACCGTCAGTTCAGCCGCAGAAACACCGGCTCTGGGGACTGACGTTGCCGGGATGCACAGATACCTCAGCGCTAACTTGGCCATCCCGGGGCGAGATGGCAAAGTGAGCGGAGTTGAGCGTTTGGAAATCCCGCTCCTAGCTCACTGAGCGGTTGTCCAATGAAAATGTTTATTTGCTGCCACAGTGAAATTCATTTATTTGCTTAAAAAAAACGTATACGCAACGCAACCTGCATTAGTTTAATCGATAACAATTGAACGTGATCGACGAAATTCTTAATGATCAATTGTCGATCGTCGATTAATCATGCCCATCCCTAATCTAAAATTAGACCACTTCCACGCGCAATGAATTTTGCGAAGTTTGAACATTAAACATTTTGGCAAATTTTACAGAACTTTTGGATACTTACATTTAAATCAATCAATCAATCAAATTTATTTATAAAGCCCTTTTTACAACAGCAGTTGTCACAAAGTGCTTTGACAGGCACCCGGCCCGAGACCCCCAAAAGCAAGCAACACAAGTGATGCACAGTGGCTAGGAAAAACTCCCTAGTAGGAGGGACCTGGGAAGAAACCTGGAGAGAGGCCAGACTCAAGGGGGTGGCCAGTCCTCTTCTGGCTGTACCGGGTGGGGGATCTGAAGGTACACAGCCCATTGTAATAAGGTCAATCAGTGTTCAATTATTGTCCAGCACTGAAGATATGATGGGTGGACTGTGACCATAGTCTTTATGTAGCATCAATACAGTTCGGTGGTCTTGCGAAGGAAGACCGTGAAGCCGCCTGGATATGAAAGCTGGCGTCATCGGGTGGAAACGAGACCATCAACCGCAGTGATATGAGATCCAGCACAGCAGTGGGCCGGGCACAGGAAGGGGACAGGAAGGAGTCATCAGGCCACATGGTCCTGTCGCATGTTTCTAGGGTCCTCCTAGGATGAACATGACATCAGGAACATTAGAGTGGGCATACCTTGGGTCTAGTACCTTGACACAGCTCTGACCCCAAAATGAATATATAAAACCCTAGTCCCCCGGCACATAAACTATTGCAGCATAACATCTGGGCCTGAGACGGGGGGGGACAAGAGACGTGGTCTTTCACAAGGGGCCTCAGGCAGGAGCAAGCAGGCATGCTTCCGACCCACCCACATTGCCAAGACCACACCTCCAAAGGGTCACCAGCAGACCGTAACCACCGCAGGGGTAGCATTGGAGTGAGGATATCCCAATAGAGAGAGGGGAGCCTACCAGGCAAGCCAGCATGGGTGGTTCATTAACAGTGCCGCTGTTCTCTTTTAGCCCCCTGGGCCAGACTACACTGTACCATAGAACTTACTGAAGAGATGAGTCTTCAGCATAGACTTAAATGTTGAGACTGAGTCTGCATCTCTCACATGGGTTGGCAGATCATTCCACAGAATTGGAGCTCTATATGAGAAAGCCTTTCCACCAGCTGTTTGTTTACAAATTCTAGGAACAATGAGGAGGTCAGCATCTTGTGAAAGTAATGTACGTGTGGGTATGTATGGTTGCACCAAATCAGACAGATTAGTAGGGGAAAGTCCATGTAGTGCCTTGTATGTTAATAGTAAAACCTTGAAATCAGCCCTAGCCTTAATGGGCAGCCAGTGTAGAGAGGCTAGAATTGGGGTAATGTGTTCCGATTTTGCAGTTCTAGTCAGAATTCTGGCGGCTGTGTTAAGCAGTAACTGAAGTTTTTTTAGGGTTTTGTCTGGGTAGCCAGAAAAGAGAGCATTACAATAATCCAATCTTGAGGTAACAAAGGCATGGATTAACTTTTCTGCATCATTCCTTGACAGACAATTTCGAATTTTTGCAATGTTCCTGAGATGGAAAAAAGCTGCTCTTGAGATATTTTTTACATGTTCGTCAAGAGAGAGACCTGGGTCCAGAGTAACACCAAGGTCTTTTACATTTTTTTCTGATATGACTGTACAACCATCTATGTTTATTGCCAGATTTGACAGCAGGTCTCTTTGTTTCTTGGGACCTAAAATAAGCATTTCTGTTTTTTCAGAGTTTAGAAGTAAGTAATTTTCTGTCATCCAACTCTTTATATCCAAAAGAAAGGCTTCCAGGTGTGCAGTTTTGGGGATTCTCCCTTTTTTACTGAAATGTACAGCTGTGTGTCATCAGCATAGCTGTGAAAGTTGACATTGTGTTTCCGGATGACATCACCAAGAGGCAACATGTATAGCCAGAACAGTAGCAGTCCCAAAAAAGAACCTTGTGGAACACCAAAGCATACCTTTGATTGTTTGGAGGACAGACCATCCACAGATACAAACTGATATCTTTCCGATCGATAGGATTGGAACCATGCCAAAACATGTCCACGTAGCCCGATATAGGTTTCCAATCTGTCTAGAAGAATGTTGTGGTCAATGGTATCGAAGGCAGCACTCAGATCCAGAAGCACAAGAACAGACACACAGCTCTGGTCGGATGAAACTTAAAGGTCATTTATCACCTTTACAAGTGCAGTCTCAGTACTATGATGGGGTCTAAACCCAGACTGGAGCTTTTCGTAATGTTATATATATATATATATTATAGTCTTTAGGAATTCACTGAGTTGCTTGGCGACCACTTTTTCTAATATTTTTGAGAGAAATGGTAGATTTGAAATAGGCCGGTAGTTGTTTATTCTTTCTGGGTCAAGGTTAGGCTTTTTTAAGAGTGGCTTCACTACGGCCAATTTTAGGGGGTTTGGTACACACCCAGATACTAGAGAGCAATTTATTATTTTTAGCATATGTGAGCCAAGCACAGGGAGTAACTCTTTTAGAAATTTAGTTGGAATAGGATCCAGTTGACAGCGGGAAGGCTTTGAAGCCTTTACTATTTTAGTGAAAGACTCAAGTGATACAGGATAAAAAAATTCCAGTGTCCTTCCTAAGCCAACATCCTGACTATTCTGCACAATGTCAGGACATGTGAGCTTAGGGGATATATGCTTCCTAAGGGATGATTCTGTGATTTGTTTTCTAATGGTAATGATCTTTTCATCAAAAAAGCTCATGAATTCATTACTGTCAAAATGTAGTCCTATTTCATTTGTGGAATTCTGCTTTTTAGTTAACTTTGCAACTGTATGAAAAATAAATTTTGGGTTATTTTTGTTCTCCTCAATTAGGTTGGAGAAATAGGCTGATCGGGCAGAAGTAAGTGCATTACGGTAATGCAGAGTACTGTCATTCCAAGCTAGTCGAAATACTTCCAACTTGGTAGAACGCCATTTTCGCTCCAATCTTCTGGAGGCTTGCTTTAGGGTTCTGCTGTTTCTGTATACCAGGGTGCAAGTTTCTTGTTACAGATATGTTTAGTTTTTAGCGGTGCAACTGCATTCAGTGTGTTACACAGGGTTAGGTGTAAATCTTCAGTTAGATCATTCACAGATGTGTCAACTGTGACATCATTGGTATGGTAGAATGAGTCAGGAAGGGCATCCAGGAACCTTTGGCTTGTTAGAGAATTTATATTACGGCTTTTAAAAGTCCCTGGTTGGGTTACAATTGAAGTTACTGATGTAACAGTAAATGTAATCAAATGGTGGTCTGAAATTCCTGGGTTAAGAGGATAAACACTGAGATCTACAACATCTATGCCATGAGACAATACAAGGTCCAACGTGTGATTATGGCAGTGTGTAGGTCCTGAGACATGTTGGACAAAACCCACTGAATCAATTATTGCTATAAAAGCTTTTTTTTTTAAATCACCACAAATTATAATGTTATCTGCCATCCCTACTAGGCCAGATAAAAATTCAGAGAATTCATTAAGAAATACTGTATATTGTAATGACCACTCCAAAGTGTATAAAGATCACCGGTTTATTGTAAACAGAATAATCCAAAACAAGGCAGAGGTCAGACCGGAATGGCATATATATGGCTAAAGTACAACTAGGGAAATCCACAGGCAGAATAATCCAAATAACAGGCAAAAGTCAGACCGGAATAGCATATATATGGCTAAAGTACAACTAGGGAAATCCACAGGCAGAATAATCCAAATAACAGGCA
>JACXGM010037568.1:0-11063 GCA_016801145.1 Umbra pygmaea
AATTCTGGGAGTTGTGGTAGCTCAAGTTTAAACGGATACAGAAGCCCCCCAGTGGATGCGAAAGGAACTGAAATATACTATCGGCTTTTCTCTGATATATTGAAAAAGAACAGATGTGTATATGACATAAATCATCTATGGTAACGTTTGTAAATGGTATACTATGAAACTGATTTACTGTGGAACACTCCTTTAAGTGCTAAAAATTGACAAAATTTACTCCTACTCTCAAACTTAAGTATAAAAGCAAGTTATCAAATTTCTCAAAGCTAAGAATCACTCTTAATCTCCCAGCTATTTAAGACCGCTCGAGAGTTCTCTTAAGTTGTTAGTAGTTGTCGGTAGGGTCTTGTGATGGCACTGAGGAGACAGAAACGTGCGCAAATCTTTCAGGAGAGGAAGAATGTTTTTGATTTGTTTGACAACGGTATCGTTTGGACAGAGCAGGCATCAACTTCATCAGCGACTTGGTGAGGGACGTAATTTCACAGTGACTTTACGCAGCAATGCATTTGATGATGCTGGAGATGATGCTTCGTTTTCTTGCAACAGGAAAAATGCAACAATGTAATGCTGATGATTTGGGACCATCACAACCATCAATAAGCCGAATTATAACATTTTGGATGTGGTACCCAAATGGCCTGGGTCTACACATGATGCGGGGATATTGAATGAAAGTGGACTGAAGCAGCTGTTTAAAAGGCACTTTGTGCCGCCGGAGTGTCATCTAATAGGAGATAAAGGACACCCTCTACGCCGGTGGATGCTCATCCCTTTCCATATGCCACTGACAGAAGCCCAAATGAACTACAACAGGTAGCCTATTTTGTAACCTATTTATACAGAATTGTTTCATAGTATATTAACCGAACACTGTATCCTAATATAGGTGTTAAGGTTTCAATGTCACATTCACAGGGAACATCGTATCACAAGAAGTGTGGTGGAGAGAGGGATTGGCCAGTCGAAGCGCAGATTCCACATTTTACATTCAGAAATTCGGTATCATAGTGGCTTGTGCAATACTGCATAACATTTGCAAGATGCGCTAGATCCCACCCCCACCAGAGGAAGACAACAATGGAGACGCTGGAGATGCCAGCCCCCCCGAGCAACATCAATCCATGTAATGGGGCAGCCTTCAGACAACACTTTGCCAAGCTCCACTTTGGGTACACGTAATACATATCAATTAAAGTAACATCAATGCACACAAGTGGTTTTATCAGGCCATTTTAATTGTTACTCTTGTTTTCTTCTTTTAAGTGCTAGGGTGTAGTATTCGTGTTGCAGTCTCAATACTTTAATTTGAAGTTTTAATTTCTCTTTCTGCAGTGCTTGCAGGTAATCTGGGAGCGGGTCCTCTGCCGGACCGTCATCCACCACCAGGCATACCTGACTTGACAACGACAAGCAAATAAGGTAGGGCTAGAGGCAAAGGGCCTATGCATACAAATGGGAAAGAAATTAAGTAGCCCACATACCTGTGCGCAAAATGTTGGATTTGAAGATGGCTATTTCAGAGCGGCTTTTGCTAAGAATTTTCTACCATTTCTTCTCGCAGTCAGATGGTGACAGAGTGCATAAGATCTGTGAAGCGTTTAAATGTCTAGAGATTTCGTCCCATGCATTTTTCTTGTCAGCGCTGCTTAATGTTGAGCTGAACTTGCCTTTTCTAACATGTTTCCTCGGTTCGACTAATTCAGCAAGAAGTAGTGTGTCTTCTTCCCTCCAGTTCGGTTTACTTTTGGAATCCATGGTGGCTATGATTATATAATAAACTCTAGGCTATATATAGGCAGGTCAGTTAACAGCACACTGGTTTGAAATTTGTAATTCAGAAATAGTGGAATACGTGTTGGAGACTTTTTTTGATCTTTAATTTCCAATGTGTAGTCTATCTTAATTCTCTTGAAAATTATTAATTATCAAATGTGTGTTAATTGTCAACTCCTCTTAGGAATGTCACCATTAAATGTAAATTTATCTGAGAATATTCTTCGTCCTACTTTAAGTGAAGTGTAGGACTAAATCTTAAGTGTCAGTCTTAGAGCTGGTTCACAACACTTTGCTGTGCTGCAAACAGTATTTTGAATGATGACATAGAAAGGACCAATCACTGAATAGAAGTACTTATTTAAGAATATTCTCAGATAAATTCACATTCAATGGTTACATTCCCAAGAGAAGTTGACATGCAACACACACTTGACAATAATTAATTTTCAAGAGAACATATTGTAAATTGAAGATAAAAAAGTTTCCAAGTGTGCTGTTAACTGACCTGCCTATATAGCCTTGAGTTAATGATGTAATCATAGCAACCATGGATTCCAAAAGAATAAAAAAAAAGTAAAATATCTAATTGTAGAATGTGGAATCTGAAACAAAATTGAAACCTTACTTATCACCTATATTAGGATACAGTGTTATTAATAAACTATTAAACAATTGTGTATCAATAGCTTACAAAATAGGCTACCTGTTGTAATTCATTTGGGCTTCTGTCAGTGTCATATGGAAAGGGGTGAGCAGCCACCAGCGTCTCCTATTAGATAACACTTAGGTGGCAGAAAGTGCCTTTCAAACAGCTGCTTCAGGCCACTTTCATTCAATATCCATGCGTCATGGGTAGACCCAGGCCTTTTGGGTAGCACATCCAAAATGTTGTAGTCTGCATCAAACTCAACTTCTGTGTTGATGCTGTTGTATCTTCCTGTTCATATAAACATTCTCGTTGACACTGGGAGCAATTATCTTTATATGACTGCCATTCATTGTGCCTACTACTCTTGGGAAGCCGGCTATTTGCATACAATATGTTTGCTTCTGTTTGATTATGCAGGTGTTGGGAAGTCAATTAAACACGTGACAATGTGTGGAGCTGTAAGTGCCATAATTATTTCCATGACAATTTGGCTTACTGATGGTTGTGATGGCCCAAATCATCAGCATTGCATTGCATTTCCTGCTGCAAGGAAACAAAGCATCATCACCACCTTCAATTCATCTGAAAATGCATTACTGCTTAAAGTCACTGGTGAAATGACGTACCTCACTCAGCCGCTGACAAATGATGCCTGCTCTGTCCAAACAATACTGTTTAATTAACTGCACGTCGTCAAACAACAAACAATTAAAAAAAAATCTTCTCCTAAAATATTATCACACGTCTCTGTCTCCTCAGTGCCATCACAAGCCCCTCCTGGCAAGTCCTAACCACTTGAGACCTGTTGTTAATACTGTCAATAAAGTGAAAGATGTCACCTACAAAAGAACATCAGCCCTGAAGGTAACCCCAACTGTTTCCCGGCCGGTCTTGTAGCTCAAAACAGGAAAAACGGAAAAATCTTATATTAATTTTTATATAACATATTGCACATACAAGTAGAAAGTAGTCAGAAACTTTATCCAACGTCCGAGTCCCTTTTCATTATTGCTTGAGTCCGACTTTATATATCCTCAAGTTCAAGTATCAGTCATCAGTGTGCGTCCAGAGAATAGGGAGTCATAGTCCAGGACTCAGGTACTATATCATTGTTTTTACCTGTTTGATAGGCCCATTTAATGTCACCAAATAAATTCTCCTGTTGAAGGGCCAGTCACTTGGGAGAAGCAAGGACCGAAGGTGAAGGTTTATGGACTGTTCACCACTAGGCTGAAGAGTATCTTCTCTCCTTTCTCCTGGGGGAGTATGAGAGAGGAGTCAACAGTCCACCTCTGGTCTGGTCAGCCGCCAAACACCGTCATTATCCCTTCTGCCCAGATGGCAGATATTGGGTGTGGCTGTGTAATCCTGACCAGCAGAAAAAGCAACGAGTGGCACAGCTAGCTACACCACAGTCCCCTGTCCAGTCAGCAAAGTGGCAGGCCCCTGCAAAGCTAGTTCCAATCCAGGCCCCTGCAAAGCCGGGTTCATCACAGGCCCCTGCCTTGCCAGCTCCACCACAGGCCCCTGCACAGCCTGCCCCACAAGAGGCCCCTGCACAGCCAGCTCCACCGCAGGGCCCTGTTCAGCCAGCAGAGAGACAGGTCCCTTCCCAAATCCCCCGGGGGCACATACTACACCAGAGCTGCACCAGGGGGCCCAGCCAGTGCCAGAGCTGCACCAGGGGACCCAGCCAGCCCCGGAGCTGCACCAGGGGCCCCAGCCAGCGCCGGAGCTGCACCAGGGGACCCAGCCAGTGCCGGAGCTTCACCAGGGGACCCAGTCAGCGTCAGAGCTCCAGCAGGGGACCCAGCCAGTGTTAGAGCTCCAACAGGGGACCCAGCCATCGCCGGAGCTGCACCGGCGGGCTTAGCCAGCGCCGGAGCGGCACCGGGGGGCTCAGCCAGCGCCGGAGCGGCACCGGGGGGCTCAGCCAGCGCCGGAGCTGCACCGGGGGGCTCAGCCAGCGCCGGAGCTGCACCGGGGGGCTCAGCCAGCGCCGGAGCTTCACCGGGGGGCTCAGCCAGCGCCGGAGCTACACCGGGGGACCCAGCCAGTGCCAGAGTTCCAGCAGGGGACCCAGTCAGCGCCGGAGCTGCACCAGGGGACCCAGCCAGTGGCAGAACTGCACCAGGGGACCCAGCCAAATATTTAAGCCTGCCATACCAACACACAGTATTGGTCATTGCATCTCTGTTGCTGCCAGTGCTGTATCTATGTTACTGCCACACTATTTTTGTGCTAGTGTTTATATCTCCTGATTGAGGAGTAGTCTTTGTTATTTTGTTGTACTTTTTTAAACAGTTTGGCCAGCCAGTCAGTGTCTTATCTTAACTGTTCTGCCCTGGAAAATAGACATAAATATTAATGGAGCCAGGCAATGTGTTTATCAACTGAGATGTATATTTGGGAAATTTGTAAACCTTCTCTTTAATTAGAATGGGATTTTACATTAAAAAGCACTCAAGGGAGGAAAAAAGAAGACAACCCACCAGTGCAACCGACTGATTAAAAAGCCTGGTAGCCAAGTTTAAAAAGCAAGGTATTGGTAGCCTAGCAGGGACATTCGTTTAGCTCTGAAAGCTTGTTGGGTCAGACTTGCACAGCTAGGATGCTGTCAGTGAAACATGCCCTGTGAAAACTAGCAATTCGTTTTAACATAGAGCTTTGTTCTTTAGGCTACAAGATGGCATGAGAGGCATAATTAGCTACATGTAGTGATAACTAGATTCACTGCAAGTGTGGATATTTGTGAAGCTAACAAGCCCAGGAAGTCTATATATTCCCAGATACCAAAGAGCTGTCTGGACAAGGGGAGACCGCCTGGGGGTGAGCAGCATTTTAGACAGAGGTCCTCCGGGAATCTTTCGCACTCCTGTTGTTGTTCCAGTTGGTCAATCAGCTGCTTATAGGCTATATCCTAGGCTTATGTTCTGGATTTCTATTGCTAACAAAAATATTTTAAACAATTTAGAAAATTGGTTACAATGACATTCAAATATAATACAATGCACATTTAAGTATATTTGGAAATAATGCTCACATGTCAGTGGAATGTTCATTAAATAATGAGCAAACCGCCGGGCGGACCGCCAACGATGTCGGCATGTGTATAGTCCCAAAATGGCCACAGATGCAATGGGAGCATTTAAGCATGCTCCAAACATCTAAAATCTATTTTATATTTGGTTTAAATTTATTTCAATATTTTTTTACCTTTGTTTATATAGAGAGATTTAGACAGGTCTCTTTCATAGCTGAAACCTGTGGACAGACATTAAAACACAAAAGAATTAAAAGAAACAAAATTAAGAATAACAATTGCATCTAACAAAAAAAGCTGTGAATTTAGAATGGATATCATGCCTAAAGGAACTTTAAGCGTTAAGCTTGAGGTCTCTGTACATGATTCCAAGTGTTTTCCCAGCTCTAAAGTATTTTTAGGTGAGCTGATGTAGTATGGTCATTTGGGCATTAAGGCCTTATATAAAATAGTCAAACCATTTCTGGCCCTTCTGGAGACAAAGCCAACAAAAGGAAATGCACAACAGTAATAAAATATTGAGTGATGGACTGCATCTAGGTGTTTTAGCACTGTTACTGAAGCGTTCATATATCACATCACTAGTAAAACACAGATAAAGGAAGCTTTTATAATTTAAATGATATGCTGATAAGACAAACATGATTTGTTTATATAAAATAAAACAATGTTGACCTTCAGTGCCTTCACCAAATCAAGGTTGTGTGTTTGGAATGAGAGATCTTCATCAAACCAAAATCCCGTATTTGTATGAGGGAACACATCTTATAAATGCACCATCTAGGGTACTAATCTTGAGATTTCTGGTCATAGAGAATATGATATATTTTGTTTTGCTTGCATTCAGCACTAACTTACCATACAAAATTAGACTGGAGATAAGGAAAAGCCTCATCTGCATAAACATGAAAATTACAGTTTCTCAAAGAGATGCAGATATCTTATTCAAAGAGTGAACAACAAAGCACCCAAAATGGAACCTTGAGGAACTGCCTTGTGAACTGCTAGGAAATTAGATTATATTAGTACAAGATATTATTAATATGACAAACAAGTGTCCTCAGCCAATCCAAGTGAGGTCAGTTTCTTAATCAAAATGGAATGAACATATGTCTCAAAAGCTTTTGACATAAAACAAAAGGGCCCCACAATTAGATTTTTCATCTAGTGCTCTGGCAATATCATTATAGTTGTGATGATGGTGGTGTAGTGAGGAGACAATGTAGGAGAAGGAAACAGGAAGTCACAGTATTCACTTCATTTTATACTGCTCAGAAAATAAACACCTAAGTTGTCATCGGCTATATTAACACGGGTGAAAGGAAAGCCCAAAATAACAAAACCTACAAGTATACAAGTTGACGATCACTCACGGTCCATAACATAATACCACTAGGGCATTTTGATATCTGAGTTGTACATTAACACAAATCTTCTCAGGACTTAAACTCACTAATACATTAACGTAGTATGAACACGATGAGCAAGATCGTAATTAACACAGATTCCAATAATTGAGTATGACACTGGACAAACACAGGATCTATAAACACAGGTTAGTGAATGGATTGCAGACAGCTGACTATTGTCAATGGCAACAAGACATGTGAATTGTGGGAATTGAAGTCATTGTCCAGAATAACAGTACATACAACATAAACCCACAAGAGGGAACTATTCGCCCAGGTCTGCTATGAACCTTATTCATGACAGTAGTAGCAGTTATAGTAATGTTCCCAGCTCTAAAGCCAGTTTTGTATTTATTCAAGATGCATTTGTCAGCTAAGAGAGTGTGCAACTGTGTACCGGTATTTACCAATTCTGTAAAATGGCCAGTCAACTTAGAAATACGAAGATAATTATCAATTTGAGTAGTATTTCAACCATATAATGGCAAAACAACGGAAATTGTCCATACTTTTTGGATAATCTCAGAAGTTACCATTAGATAAAAAAATATAGGCTCCTGAAAGAAGCAGTGAAGCATTAACCAGCAAATGTTAAAAGTTTATCATCCCTTTTGCTTTGTTAGCATTCTTAGCTAACAAAGCATCAAGGATGTCATTTACATTGAAGAGAGTCCTTGGATATTAACATTTGAAAAAACCCAGCATAAATGCTTTATTATCATTTACTCATTTTCAATATCATTAGAGTTAGCAGTGGAGGTTCTGTCAAATAGAGAGATAAAAGATTAAATGCATGAACATTTGCATATCAATAAGGGGACCGGTATCCAAAATGATTTGCTTTGGCAATGTGTTGGAGGAATTATTATCCAGTTTTTTTACTATTTTGCAGAATTTGGCCGGATTCCCATAACATTCAGATAGATTTAGCCAATTTTATAAAATGTATACATATATTTCTCAGCTGTTTTAAAGTCTGCCAATCGATCTAGCCTTAGCCCATGCAACATTTGTTTTCTGGATAGCATCAGAGATATCATAAGTGAACCAGGGGTTGGATCTGTTTTTTACCCTAATTCATGTACAGTATATGGAACATGCCTTCTGCAATGGACTTAAAAAACTAGTGAAATGCTCAAGCACCCGCTCAGCATAATGGTTAGCAGGGATAGATTCAAGCTTACTTTGGGAAATATCTTCTAGGAAAGCTTGTTCCCTAAAACTTCTGAAATTGATTTTAATAATAATGCAAGGTTTGGACCCCTGATTTCTGACAGATAAAATTGGTCAGTGGTCAGTAACATCTGGAGGCAATAACCCACTTGACAAAACATATTAGGTACATTTGTCAAAATGTAGTCAATAATTGTAGATTTAGAAAGCTCCTTAAGATTAGGCTGCATTGGTTTAATGATTAGCTCTGACAAAATGTCTTCATAAGTTCAGAAAAATAATAGTTACTTCAAAAGCATTTCTATTATTCATTCTATATTGATTACCTTTGTAGTGCTCGGTTCAATCCGTCAATATTTTAAAGCTTTTTGTGCTACAGGTTACAAAAGTGGCACTATAGACCTAAAATGGTCCCTACAAATATGTATGCTTACTAGGACTAGGTGTTAAAATCCCTTGATAATCAGCAAGTGCTACAGTTGGAGACGTTGTCTTGGGTGGGGTTGAATTGGGGGATGACCGCCTGGTGCCTCCAATACGACACATCATCAGTTGTGCACCACGGCCTCATTGGATGTTTCAGCCTTTTATCACAATACACCCTCACCCGAGGCTGGCCTACCACAGGCTGATCAGAACTGGGTGTATGTCGCACCAGAGGCTCCATGAGGTTACTTGGCAGCCCATACATTCTCCTTCCGCTTCAGCCACAGCCAGTGACTACTTCTTTCGGCAGCAGATGCAAGGTTTTTGATGGTCTTCCGCTGAGCCTGTCCTCTGATTCCAACCTCCTTTAGTAGCCTTGTGGTGGACCTGGCTACAAAACCCCTGCAACCCACTTCCACTGGACGCACATCTACCTTCCAGCCACGGTCCTCTGCTTCAGCAGCCAACTATGCATATCGCAACCTTTTCCTTTCAAATGCCTCATCAATGGCTTCTTCCCATGGGACTGTCAGCTTCACTATGAAGACACGTCGACAGGATTTGGACCAAAGGACCAGGTCTGGGTGCAGGTTGGTCTCTGCAATTTTGGGTGGGAAGGTGAGCCTCTGACTTAAGTCCACCCGCATTTCCCAGTCCCGGGCTGCATTCAGTGGGCAAGAGTCTGGAAGTGATCGGTTGGTCGACCGTTGCACCCCTTCCCGAACGAAGGATGTTGGTTGTTGGAGAGTAGCCTGGGCTTTCAGGGGCACTTGTCGCACTTCAGCACTTGGTTGTGGCGCCAGGTGTATCTGCCTTGTGTAAGGCTAATCTTGCAACCAACCAGGATGTGTTTCAGGGTTGCAGGAGCCAGACACTGGAGACAGGCTGGATCCTCTCCAAACCAGAGATGTAGGTTGGTTGGAGAGGGCAGGACATCATATGTGGCTCTGATGGTGAAGCTCAGGATATTGGACTCCAAGTGATCTTCCTCCTCTCCACACCATCCCACCTCATCCAGCAGCCTTGCTTGACTTGGGAAACTGCTCTGGCACACCTGTCCACCTCCTCCTGGTGACACATCTCCTCAAACACCAGGCGCCGGCGTTCAGCTGGAGTAGCCTTCTGCCATGTGGGTGTTGTTGCTCCCAATCCTAGGCCACCTCTGCCTTATTGGACTTGGCCCACTATGTCCTGGTGACTCAGAGCAGACTTTGTCTGTGCTACTGCTACACCTGGTCTCCACTTCCTCCCTGTGGCTACAGTTGGAGCAGCTCCTCTGACAAAGGGATCCCGGGATTCTGTGAGGGTCATTTCAAGCCTTGCTTTAGAGCATTTGTACTCTTCTACCAGACTTGAGATTGGCAGAGAAAGGGCTATGAGAGGCCTATGCTACTAAGGCACCTGGGTAGTCCAAGCCACTTTCTCACGTGCACATTGTGTACATTGTGTACTATGTCGTGCATTTGTGTTCTGTCATGATTTGTGCCCCATATCATCAAAACCATCCAACTTAAAGGGGAACAATGGAAAATTCTATAATTATTATTAATAATAATAATAGTAATTAATTCAACTTATACAGCTCTTTTCTTCCAAGTATCTCAAACGCATTACACAGTGAGGGGGAAAGCCCACCTTATCCACCACTAATGTGTAGCACACACTTGGGTGATGCACTGCAGTAGGCTGGACAATAGAACGCTTTTAAATTCACCCTGAGCAGTAAAACGGCCATCGAACGCTGCGTGAGGTAGAACGCGAGCGCGAGGCCATAGCAAATGAATTGAATAGAACGTTCGAACAGCCTGTTTCGCTCTGAATTAAGCTTACAATTCTATTTGCCTAAAATGGCACCAACAAAAGTGTACTTTTTCATTTACCTCCTACAACCTGCTTTTAAGTTGAAACAGAAAAATTACAACTGTATTAGGAAGTAAACATCCGCACCTCTATGGTGTCAATTGCACTGACTTCTGGGTAACGTGGAAGTATAAAATAAATCAAAATGAAATATTAGTTTTAGTCATACGGTTATATAAAAGCCAAACCAATGCATTCGACCTATTGCATTTGAAAGAGTTACTGGGCCGACCTATATACATTTAAAGGGAAGGTTTAGCTAAGTAAAATGACGTCTGACTTGAAAAAATCAAAAAATATACATTTGAGATATTTAAAGAAAAAGGGATCAATGTACGCACGTGCATCTTTTTCCCATAGAGAAACAATGGGAAACGATGACAGCATCATTTTTCCAAACTAATTTGTATTTTTAACTATTTTTTACACTGTAATAGACAGGCGCGGATTAATGCACAGGCTTGCATAGGCTGCAGCCTAGGGGCCCCGTGTGTACAGGGGCCTCGGATTGGCCAACCAATTTTTTTTTTTTTACTTAAGCGCGAACAAAAATACGACCCTAATTGGCCCATAAGAAACATAAAAAACAAGCAGGTGATTGGGTAGATGTGACTAGGGTCATGTCAATCATTTTCATTTATGTCACTGCTACATGGCATAGTGGCAGAATGGCCGAAAGAAAGCATGAAAGTGGAGCACAAAAACGAAAAATACACAGGTT
>JACXGM010037569.1:0-11069 GCA_016801145.1 Umbra pygmaea
AGGCGGTAGCCAATTGAGAAAATGCCGCCTCAAATTCGTGCCGCCCTAGGCGGCTGCCTAATCTTGCCTAATGGGCGGGCCGGCCCTGAGTGTTGTTCAGTGACTCCGACGTATAGTGACTTCGACGTACTTAAAATGGTCAAAGGGGCCTCCAACCAAATTTTGCATAGGGCCCCCAAAGGTCTAGGGCCGGCTCTGTTTACATGCCACGGCCTACCTGAGCATTGTTTCTGACCATTTCCATTCCTTTATGGCCAGCATGTACCCATCCTCTGACGGCTTCTTCCAGGAAGATAATGCACCACGTCACAAAGCTCTAATAATTTCAAATTGGTTTCTTGAACATGACAATGAGTTCACTGTACTAAAATGGCCCCCACAGTCACCAGATCTCAACCCAATAGAGCATCTTTGGGATGTGGTGGAACGGGAGCTTTGTGCCCTGAATGTGCATCCCACAAATCTCCATCAACTGCAAGATGCTATCCTATCAATATGGGCCAACATTTCTAAAGAATGCTTTCAGCACCTTGTTGAATAAATGCGATGTAGAATTAAGGCAGTTCTGAAGGCGAAAGGGGGTCAAACACAGTTTTAGTATGGTGTTTCTTATAATCCTAAGATTTTTTTCCTCTGTGTTGTCTCCGGGTAGACTGGGGCATTCAGAATTCAGAGTGAATACCATCTGCTGTTAAAGCCCATCAGAACCATGTTGTTGATTGTCATATTTTTAACCAAGGAGTGGCAGTTCAATAAAGTTAAATAAAAAAAATGTTAAAAAAGTTTGCCATCCGAACAAGAACTAGCTTACACCAGTCTCGGATTTCTTTAAACTTTCAATTTTTAGATTTTTTTTCTTTTGGCAGTAGATGGCTCGAAATGCGTTTTTCTGGATATTTTTTGTTTTTATTCTGTCTCTTACTGTTCAAATAAACCTACCATTAAAATTATAGACTGATCATTTCTTTGTCAGTGGGAAAACGTACAAAATCAGCAGGGGATCAAACAATTTTTTTCCCTAACTGTACCAGGTGTTTGACACCCACAATAAGGCGTACCACTTTCTCGGGCACTTGAGATTATATAGCCATAATGATTAACCTTAAGCAGGTGAAGAGGATAGTGCCCAATCAAATAATCTCATGCGTAATGATCCACCCAGAGTAGCCGGCTATATCCCTCAGTGCCCAGAAGGTGGCACGCAAAACCCAAATTACAGTACATAAACCAAACAACACACACTATAAATAATATTTACAATATGACAATATGGCTGCTCGACTAAAAACAATCTTAGCCAAACAACAGCATATGGACTAAACAATTGACTAGTTGATTGAACGGGGCAAGCCCTACTGTTAGCCCTAAGCAAATAATGAGGAGGGAAATTTTGAATTTAAAGAATCCAAAATTGAAACCAACTGGAATGCTACCGTGCCCTAAACAGATTATACCACGGCAGAAAACCTGAACACTGTTGACTGACCAAAATTAAAAGAGAATACATGACTATGCAGACTCAGTGAGCCCTGCTATCAAGAGGCTGCCATAGTCATGTGCACACTGGCCACAAAATGAGGTGGAAACCGAGCTGCGCTTCCTAATCGCCTACCATGCGACCATATTAGAGACACATAAGTATTGGTCTCCACAAAGTTTGCTGTTTCAGTGTTTTTAGATATTCTGTTCAGATGTTACTATGGTATACTGAAGTATGATTGCAAGCATTCCATAAGTGTCAAAGGCTTTATTGACCATTAGAAGAAGTTTATGCAAAGAGTCAATATTTGCAGTGTTGACACTCCTTTTTCAAGACCTCTGCAATCTGCCCTGGCACTTCTGGGCCACATCCTGACTGACGGCTGCCCATTGTTGCATGATCAATGTTTTATTTTTATTTATATTTAACCTTTATTTAACCAGGTAAGTTGACTAAGAACAATTTCTTATTTACAGCAACAACCTGGGAGCAATTAGGATAAAGTGTCTTGCCCAAGGACACAACGACATTTGGCTCAGTCGGGAATCAAACTTGCAACCTTCTGACTACAAGTCTGACTCCCTACCCACTGAGCCATCTGCGCCCCACAATTTGAAAATTGTCATAAGTGGTGGGTTTTGTTATTCCACCTGCCTTTTGAGGATCGACCACAAGTTCTCAATGGGATTAAGGTCCGGGGAGTTTGCTTACCATGGACCCAAACTTTTGTTCCCCGAGCCACTTAGTTATCACTTTTGCCTTATGACAAAGTGCTCCATCATGCTGGAAAAAGCATTGGCTGTTGGCTGTCACCAAACAGTTCTTGGATGGTTGGGAGAAGTTGCTCTCTGAGGATGTGTTGTTACCATTCTTTATTCATGGCTGGGTTCTTATGCAAAATTGTGAGTGAGCCCACTCCCTTGGCTGAGAAGCAACCCCACATATGAATGGTCTTAGGATGCTTTACTTTTGGCATCAAACAGGACTGACAGTAGTACTCACCTTGTCTTCTCTGGAAAAGGTGATTTCCGGATGCCCAAAACAATTGGAAAGTGAAAATGACTTTACCCCAGTCCACAGCAGTCCAATCCGTGGATGCTTTGGCAGAATATCAGTCTGTCCCTGATGTTTTCTTGGAAAGAAGTAACTTCTTTGTTGCCCTTCTTGACACCAGGCGTTCCTCCAAATGTCTTTGCCTCACTGTGCATGCAGATGCACTCACACCTGCCTGCTGTCATTACTGAGCAAACTCTGTACTGGTGGGGCGCCGATCCCGCAGCTGAATCAAATTTAGGAGATGGTCCTGGGTGGACTTTCTTGGTCGACTTGACGCCTTCTTCACAACAATTGAATTATGGATTAGGCGCAATCTAACTAGCAGCAATATCCTTGCCTGTGCAGCCCTTTTTGTGCAAAGCAATGATGACGGCACGTGTTTTCTTGCAGGTAACCATGGTTGATAAAGGAAGAACAAAAGGTTCACCAAAGCTTCCAGTCTGTTATTCCATTCAACACTCTTAGCTGTGTTAACGAGAAAATCACTGACATGATGGCAGCTGGTCCTTTTGTGGCAGGGCTGAAATTTAGTGGAAATGTTATTAAAAGACCGGAATGAGTAATTACAGCATCACGATTTGTGACCCTGTTGCTTTGAGAAAAGTCAATCCAGTAGAGTAGATACAGTTCAACAGTGTTAAGGTAACAAATATCGATATAATTTATAAATCTTTTAAGCTATCCAATATCCATCTCTTTAAGGGACATTTAAAGCTAATATCCATCTCTATCCCTCATTTATTGTCATTCTATCTTGTAGCTATTGACATATGTTTACAACACTGTACATAATTCATAATTTAGCATTCAGAATGCCAATTTCCTTTTGAAAATACAAGTATTGTTTACTTAAGGAACTTAGTTTTATTTTAGTTGTCTTGTTGTTTTAACTTTTTTATTTATCCGTTATTGTCAACTTGTTTTGGCAATGTACGGCAAACAATGCCAATTTCCCAGGAAAATAAACAATTTAAATTGATACTGAAACTCAGAGAAAGGAAGGGAGAGGAGAAACACATGTAAAGGAAACACAAAAACAAATTAACAGTGAAACATCACAGCAAAAAGTGACAAAGAATCAACAAACGCATCCGCTATTCTCAGCTAATCACTGTTTCTAAGCCTTATATTTGCATCATCATTACTCAGGCTGACATCTGGGTACCGATTATGCAAGGATACACCAACACTAAATGTTCCCAAATGAAAAAATAAAACATGTTGTTGCAGAGTGCCCTTGGGAAGTGTGTGTGTGTATGTTGTTTGTGAACTCATATATGCCATTTCTCCAGAGAGAATTATTCACAAGAGAAAATGAACAAACTGGGGCTTTAGAGAGTTGTCGTTTCATTAGGCCAACACTTAACCAAAGTGGGAACAGAAAAAGATGAAACTATGACCATGAACCGTCGTGCTCAAATATTTATTAAAATTATTTCTTGTAGATAAATGAAATGTAAATACAGTGTAGTATGTGTGCAAATTGTCCTATAACACCAGGATACGAGCAGCATTTCAACCATAAAATAGATACGACAGTGGTGCTCAAAAGTTTGTGAACCCTTAAGACTTTACTACATATCTGTGAGTGGCAAAAGTATGTTAATACATAGTTTTCTTTCAGTATGTGGTGTGAACTACAAGTTAATGTTTCCAGTAACTGTTGATAAGTCCTGCACATCGGCTTGGAGGGATTTTAGTGCATTTCGCCGTACAAAACAGCTTTAACTAAGAAAGACTTTTGCGCTTAGGGTTGTTGTCTTGCTGCATGAACCTCCTTCTCTTGAGATTCAGTTCACTGACAGATGTCCTGACATGTTCCTTTAGTTTTTTGTCTGATTTTGAGAGGCGGTGAGTGAGCCGACGTTGGTAGTTAGATGAATGCAAGTTATTTCAATTGTTATTCTGTAATATTTCAATATTCATGTGCTAAAAAGGCACAGAAGTTCCTGAAAATGGCAATACACACTTTTTTTTTTTGCCAAATAAATTAAAAGCTTGTTGAAATCATGAACGTCTTCCCTCCTGCTTGTTTTAAATCTCACCTAGCTCTCCTCAGAGATGGTCCCAATATTGTGCTTAAAGTCAAGTCAAATTCTGTTTGTTCATGATTACATGATATATAACTATTTTTTAATATGGTATCCTAAATTGTGGATAATGAAGCTATTTATCATATGTTGAAGTATATTTCTGGAGTGTTAAGATGAATAAAAAAAATAACAAGAACCGTATAGAACTGAAAACCTTGACCCTAAAACCGTGATACGAACCAAACCATGGGTTGTGTGAACCATACCAGCCCTATAGTACCTATCTGAAGACAAGCAGCCATGTTCTTTTTGGATTGTCTTTCTCCTTGCATCTCTGACATGCACACCACATTGCTGTTCAGTTTTCTCCTGGTGGTGGATTCACAAACATCAACATTAACCGATGTGAGAGAGGCCTTACATTGTCTAGAAGTTAAAAAATAAAAAATTAATCAGCAGACTGATCGTAATTGGCTTTTTGATCTATCAATAAATCCGTATCGGCCTTGAAAAATCATAATCGGTTGACTTCTAATAACAATGGTCTTCAATGTGCTCCATTTGTACACAATCTGACTGTTAGTTCCATTGGGTTCTTTATCTACTTTTAGGACTTAGAAAAAGAAAGGACAAACTTTCAAGCACCACTATAAATGTAGTTATTTGAATGTGGGGAAAGTTAACTATAATGTTGGATGTGGGCAGATCATATGTTTGTGAAAGGTTTTCTTGAATAGCAGTAGGCTGTAAACTAACCCATGTACAGTAGAGGGCAGTTAAAGGCATAATCCTGAGGCTACTCACTCACTATGACGTAGTATCTGACAAACACACGGGCACGTGCATGTGCACAGCTCTGTACCTGAGAGTCTTTGAACATCTTCTTGAGGCCCTTCTGCATCTGTTTGAGTTTGCGGGACTGGACCCCGCTGTAGGACAACAGCATGCCCCCAAACTGTCTCTCTGTGATGCAGCCATCCACCGGGTCATTACGCTCAAACTGGACATGAGAAGAGGAGATCAAGAGTTTGTTCACAAAATAAAAGCCCATTTATTAAGAGTACAAGAACACCACAGAACTTTCCTCACCACTCTCTCATAACAAGATGCCTTTTTCAGTGTGTTGGCATATGAATTAAAACAACATGTGATTCTTACCTTTAAAATGAATTTTATTTCATGTTTCTATGTGCCACAGAGTCTTAGATATTAAGGTTTTGGTAGACGTTGACAATTGTTAGTATTATTTCAGAAAACCGTCTGGAGATAACATACGGTTTTATAGACATTTTTAGCAGGTGTAAATGGGTTAAGAGTCATTAATAAAAAATTGTCAGGCCCACTGTTGGAGTACTATACACTGAAGAAGAAATGTCATTTGGCCAAAGCCTTAGTGAGGAACAAGACCTTTAAACCTGGCTGGTGCTTCATTATATTCATGGTAAGCCTCTATATTACAACACAACAGGACACTAACGAGAGCCTGCAGAAAAGCCTGAAAAAGCGTGTTAGTCCATAGTCAACAAAACGGCCAGTCAGAGTGTGTCTTGGGGAACAATTGGACTACATCCCTCCAGAGAAACAGACACTTGTTGGTGAACAGCGGCCATGTGATCATGCATCTGAAATCTCTTTCCGGAAGTTCCACCTTGCTGACAAATGATTAGTATAGACTAAATAAGAATGACATCCAATTGTGTTCTATTAAAAAAGAGCAGCGCATCTCCTTCCCCAAATCACCTACGGCATGCCTGAATCTAAGGGTGAATCCCATTTCTTTGTCTTACCCCTTCCCCTACCCCTACCCCTTCGTCTTACCCCTAGCCCTTGTCCCTTGAAACTGAGTGGTAAGGGATAGGGATGAAAACATACCCCTATGAAATGAGACACCACTTGGTTACAGTTACGTTATCATACAGCGTCGCTAGCTGGCTGATAAATCACCAGAGGCGACAAGTGTTGATCACAAACTTAAAGATATCAAACGAAATCCGCTGCTAATGTAGTTTAGTTAAAACTGTAGAAATACATGGTGTCCATTCAAGGCTATAGTCATTGAAATGCGGGAATGTTGTTCACATCTGCAATTTAACGAAACTAGCGATTTTTAAAAATGTTTCAATTAAGAACATGGTTGCAAATATATATCCACATGACTGTGTAGATCACAAAACAAGTCTGTCGTAATTTTTAAGTCAAATATTTAAGACGAAAATACATTTATTGGACTCTCTGGATGATCTGGCTGCCATTGTTGCCGGTTGCGCAGTGTATTCTAGGTACCCCTTGGTTTCAAGTAAGCTCTCGAAAATGCTTGGTTTTAAGGGGTATCTAACCCTTCCCCTTAGCCCTACCCCTAGATCAAAATGAGAATTGGGATAGCCCTTACTCCCACATCAACGCGCAAAACTACGGGGAAGGGGTTAGGGGAAGGGGAAAGACAGAGAAATGCGATTCACCCTAGGCCTAACCCTGAATCAAAACCTAATCCTGAATCTAAACCTAACATTGAACCTGAATCTAAGCCTAACCCTGAATCTAAACCTAACCTTGAACCTGAATCTAAGCCTAACCCTGAATCTAAACCTCACCCTGAACCTGAATTTAAACCTAACCCTGAATCTGAAACATACCCCTGAATCTAAACCTAACCCTGAATCTAAACCTAACCCTTAATCTTAACCTAACCCTTAATCTAAACCTAACCCTGAACCTGATTCTAAACCTAACCTGAATCTGAACCTAACCCTGAACCTAATGCTAAACCTGAATCTGAACCTAACCCTGAACCTAATGCTAAACCTGAATCTGAACCTAACCATGAATCTGAAACTAACTCTAAACCTGAATCTGAACCTAACCTGAACCTGAACCTAAAACTGAATCTGAACCTAACCCTGAACCTAAACCTAAACCTAACCCTAAACCTAACCCTAAACCTAACCCTAAACCTAACCCTAAACCTAATACTGAACCTAAATCTAACCCTAATCCTGAATCTAAACCTAACATTGAACCTGAATCTAAACCTAACCCTGAATCTAAACCTAACCCTGAACCTGAATCTAAACCTAACCCTGAATCTGAAACCTACCCTGAATCTAAACCTAACCATGAATCTAAACCTAATCCTGAATCTAAACCTAACCTTGAACCTGAATCTAAGCCTAACCCTGAATCTAAACCTCACCCTCAATCTAAACCTAACCCTGAACCTGATTCTAAATCTAACCTGAATCTAACCCTGAACCTAACGCTAAACCTGAATCTGAACCTAACCCTGAACCTGAACCTGAACCTAAAACTGAATCTGAACCTAACCCTGAACCTAAACCTAACCCTAAACCTGAATCTGAACCTAATACTGAACCTAAATCTAACCCTAAACCTGAATCTGAACCTAACGCTAAACCTGAATCTGAACCTAACCCTAAACCTGAATCTGAACCTAACCCTGAACCTGAATCTGAACCTAACCCTGAATCTGAACCTAAACCTAAACCTGAATCTGAACCTAACCCTGAACCTGAATCTGAAGGTGATAGGTGCTGATGGATTTGAAGCAAGGTGTAGTCTCAATGTCTTTTAAAAGTGTGTTTTAGAGGAGCTTGCTAAATAGGGGGTGATCATGTGACTGGACATCTCCTTTAAGCCCTCAAAGGAGCATGTAGTGTTCTGCAGTGTTTGATTTGGCTTATTCATGGGTTTCCATGTCAATAAAACCATTGGATATTAATTCAACTGTCAGGATGAGAGGGGACAATGATTTAATTTAATATATTAATGAACTGATGAAACTGAATGTTGCTGTTGATCTTAATTTAGTATGAAATTGCATTGCTCACCCAAAACAGGGTGCTGTCTTTACGCCAATGCAGCTTAACTAAATGAAGAGCCTGAGTCTCTAGTACCAGAAAATAGGCTTCAAATGGATCGGTTTAATAGAACTGTAAGACATCACAGGAATATTGAGATTGTAGTTGCAAAATGTAAAGATACATTTTAAGTATACAGGGAAAGATTGTTAAGTCTGTGTATAACAGACAGTTGGATAAAGAGAAGAATGAGAGAAGAGAAAGAGGGAGAGGACAAAAAATGATAGAAAGACAGAGAGAGATGGAAAAAAGAAGAGGGTTATAGACAACACAACACTGCTCCTGTTTATGTATACTATAATTCCTCAAATAAAAACCGGTATTCAATTAAACGCCGGGCCTCTGATAGTGGCCGGGGGCGTGGTCAACACGGACAAATAAAGGCCGGTCTTAAATAAACGCCGGGGGATTATTACTTGTGGATAATCTCCTAGGTGCCTTTCATATAATGTGCATTCCAGTTAAGCGTAATGTACATTTCTATCACTTTAATAGATTCAACAATATATTCATGCTATTTTCGGATTATGGTACTTATCTAAAGCAGCAATACTCGCTGCTCCTGCGAGCTACCATTCCATAGGTTTTTGTTCCAAACCTAATTTAGCACAAGTCACGCTACTCCAGGTTGAAACGCTAACTCAGGGTAGTCGAAACTTGGATTGGATGGAACATTTACGGAATGGCAGCTCGCGGGAGCAGGAAATAGCATCGCAAGTATAATTGTCCTACCAGTATTTCAGTCGATGCGGCTGTATGTTTTTTCTCAGCTTGGTGCTGTTTGTATTAACGTACATGTAGATGGCAGTAACTACAACAACTTTTTTCAAGTACGTATTGGAACGGATACAAGAAGTGTTGAGATTGCGTTAACAATGTAATACAGCAATAAAAAGCAAACTGGAACAAGGATTGACACTAAAATATAGCCAATTATACTTATCAAACAGAGGGAATCAGAAATAAAGGCCTCTAACAAAAGCCTGCTTCAAATAAAACCTGATTCCCTTCTGTAGTAGAGGTAAATAAAGGCCCCTGTTTTTATTTGAGGAAATACGGTACGCTATGTAATCTCACACTCTTATTCCAAAAGTTTGATGTTAGCAGGATTTCTCTCAGTTTGGTTTTGGTCAAATTTGTCTATGGTTCTACCAAATCGTAACAGCTTTAAAAAAAACTAGAAGTGGGTGGTTCAGATCCAGTATCTAAGCGGTTAGCGCATTGGACAAGAGATTAATTACACTCTATTTCGGCAGATTGTAGAAACTGATAGATGGGTGGAAAAAAGTCCTCTATTTAGCCCTCTGAGGACAAAGTAACCCGGAAACTTCCGAACACACTCCTAGACGCTCAATTTCCTACTCCTCCTGTCTCGTCTCTTGCCGATCTCCTCTCAAATCCCTTAAGATGTGAAGCCAGAGGTCCCGGCCTCCCTGACACTCTGCCAATTAGTTTTGAGAAGGAGACAAGGAGAGGCTAGATGAGGATTAGGCAAATGAGAAAAGGCCACAATGGAAACCTTTCTTCCTTTTGGAATTAAGAAAGGTGACTCCATCTTAACTCCCGTACATTGAAAAGGAAATCCTACCCAGAAAGACTAGAATCATTTTCCTCATGAACGTGGGAAATGTAGTCTTCCTCTTCCTAACATATTTCTCTCACATTCCAACTCATCTAACCTCCTCACCTCCAGTTTAAGAACATCATGCTGTAGTTTCCTCTGGAACTCCAGAAAGTGTCCGATGGTCAGTTTGCCTTTCAGGTCGACCCCTGTGGAGAACAGAAACATTACATCTGTGGTTCATCACATGGTTGGACTGATCCGCAGGCTGACTGACTGACCTATCCGCGGGCCGCCTGACTGACTGATCCGCGGGCCGGCTGACTGACCGATACGCAGGATGGCTGACTGAGATGCAGGCTGGCTGACTGACTGATCCGCGGGCCGGCTGACTGACCGATCTGCGGGCTGGCTGACTGACTGATACACAGGCTGGCTGGCTGACTGAGATGCAGGCTGGCTGCCTGACTGATACGCAGGCTGGCTGCCTGACTGATAGGCAGGCTGGCTGACTGACTGATACGCAGGCTGGCTGACTGACTGATACGCAGGCTGGCTGAATGACTGAGTAATCAAAAGGCTGATTGATGTGCAGGGTGACAGACTGACCAAAGAAGTAAGTGGTGAGCGCAGAGCTGCAGCCACCCGTCCTCAGAGTGTTTCCTGTGGTGGAGCGATCTCGATGACGCATCCCCATACTGGTCTGTGAACGAATGATGCTTTGGACCTGAAGGGGAGGAAAAGTATCAGCATTCACAGTATGAAAGCTGATCATGTATTTGCCAAAACTTAGTTTTGACATTTGCTAAACATGATTAGGAGTAAGGGAGAGCGTGTGAAGTTATCTGAACATTAAAGATGGTTCATGTTTTCCTAACATTCTTTGACATGTTTAACAGCTTTTTGATCTCTACACCTTTTTTTCTGCTGACATTGATAACAGGAAAAGGCTACTTTGATAAGAAGGAGAAGGGCTACTTTGATAAGAGGGAGAAGGGCTACTTTGATAAGAGGGAGAAGGGCTACTTTGATAAGAGGGAGAAGGGCTACTTTGATAAGAGGGA
>JACXGM010037570.1:0-11069 GCA_016801145.1 Umbra pygmaea
TCAGGTGGCGGCCAGGGGCAAGGCAGTTCAGGTGGCGGCCAGGGGCAAGGCAGTTCAGGTGGCGGCCAGGGGCAAGGCAGTTCAGGTGGCGGCCAGGGGCAAGGCAGTTCAACGGGCCCCGGTGGCAGGGCGTCTGGGAGCCCTGTCACTGGCAGGGCGTCTGGGAGCCCTGTCACAGGCAGGGCGTCTGGGAGCCCTGTCACAGGCAGGGCGTCTGGGAGTCCGGAGGACGGCGTCGTCAGCGACGGGGGTCCGGAGGACGGCGTCGTCAGCGACGGGGGTCCGGAGGACGGCGTCGTCAGCGACGGGGGTCCGGAGGACGGCGTCGTCAGCGACGGGGGTCCGGAGGTCCGCAGCGGCTGAGCAGGGGGTCCGGAGGTGGGCTCTGTCGGTGGGCAGACTGCTGCCTGAGGCTCTGGCGGTGGGCAGACTGCTGCCTGAGGCTCTGGCGGTGGGCAGACTTCTGCCTGAGGCTCTGGCGGTGGGCAGACTGCTGCCTGAGGCACTGGCGGTGGGCAGACTGCTGCCTGAGGCACTGGCGGTGGGCAGACTGCTGCCTGAGGCACTGGCGGTGGGCAGACTGCTGCCTGAGGCACTGGCGGTGGGCAGACTGCTGCCTGAGGCTCTGGCGGTGGGCAGACTGCTGCCTGAGGCTCTGGCGGTGGGCAGACTGCTGCCTGAGGCTCTGGCGGTGGGCAGACTGCTGGTGGAGACTGTGGGGCGGCCATCTTGGGGAGAGGCCCGAACATTCTCTCCAGCAGGCGGGTGAACCCCCGGTGGTCCTCCAGTAGAGGGTGGCCCGCTTCCCACAGGGCCAGGGCGAAGGACAGAGCTGAACCCTCCAACCGGGAAATAGCGAGGGCCACCAGATCCTTCTCGGCCAGGGGGCTAACCTCCTGCCCCCTCAGCAGTCCCCTAACCAACCCTACTCTGGGTATGGGGTCCCGTACCTGTGACCTGAAGGGAGTAATGGGAAACATGGCTGGAGGCCTAAGGGGGCGAACCTGCCTACTAGGTGGGCTAGCGGGACTGGGAATGCTAGCCTTGGTGCCACGAGAGCTAGCCTGGGTACTGCTAGTGCTAGCCTGGGTACTGCTGGAGCTAGCCTGGGTACTGCTGGAGCTAGCCTGGGTACTGCTAGAGCTAGCCTGAGTACTGCTAGAGCTAGCCTGGGTACTGCTAGAGCTAGCCTGGGTACTGCTAGAGCTAGCCTTTGTGCTACGAGAGCTAGCCTGGGTACTAGACGAGCTAGAGGGGCTATGAGAGGTAGCCTGAAAGCCATGAGAGGTAGCCTGAAAGCTATGGGGCCTGTTAGCCTGTATGCTAACAGGGGGTCTACTGCAGCTAGCCTGGACGATATGGGAAGTAGCCTGAGAGCTAACAGTATAGCCTATGGGAGAGCAGGAAACCCTACCGGGAGGAATAGAGGCCATCCGGGACTGCTGTGGAGGTAGCGGTGGTGGGGTCCTCCGGATAGCCTTTCCTATCCACTCAGGGGTTATATCCCACTCGTCCTCCTCGTCATCCCATTCTTCAGCCTCCTCCTTGCTGCCCTCGACGGCTTCCTCCTCCTGCCAGCTACACAACCCAAAACAGGCTACTCCATCGGCCACGTATTCGGCATCTGCCGAGGAGTAGCCCATAGCCACGGCCTGCTCGATAATCAGCCGGTTAATCCGGCGGAGATCCCCTTCAGCGTTTCCTCCCCTAGGGGGGAGAGGAAGGCTTTCCCTGGAGGGGCGGTTCCTCCTTCGCTGTCTCATCTTAAGGGTCGGTCAATCTGTCACGTCTTGCAAAGGTAGAGACAGGCGCGAAGGTTGCACTGATACAATATACTTTATTTTCAAAATAATACAGCCTCGTGGGGCAAAACAAGTCTTCTTCCAATAATCCAATATGAAAACAGGTAACATAGAGACGCCACAGTAAAACATTGACCGACAAGAGACAAGGGGAAAACAACCAGGTTAAATACTAAAACACACTAATTACTAACTCCATACATCTGTGCCTAAAACAATGACGACACCCCCAATACCGGAACTAGAGACAAGAGGGAGGCAGAACAACACATACAGAGGAATCACAAAGACAATACATGAAAACCCCAACTCATATGTGACAGAATCTTATTTAGATATATATTCAACGGAATAATTTATTCTCACACTAACTAGGAAGTTTATTGTCCAATCAACTCGATTCAGGGTTGTGACAAAAAGAGAAGTCAACTGAGCCCCTCCCCTGTAGTTTTCAAAACTTCTGCCAGTGACATCACTGAAAATGTCGAAAATTACAGTGGCCGATTTGGGAAATTCAGAATGCGCTGAGAAGACGTTTTTAGTGAATAATGTCTGAAAATTGACCGGCACAAGGATTTTGAGGTGTTTAGGGTCTGGAGTGTCCCTTTAATGACTACTACAACTAAAACCTGCACTTTGTAACTTAAAAAAAGTTTAAGGACTAGTAAACATTAGGATCTAGCATATTGGATCCAGGGGTTGAAAACATCAACAAGGGTACATTTACACATACCCAGAATTTAACTTGGTGGTAATGTGCTGCTAGTAGACTTCTGCTAGTGAACTCTGATGTCCCGAAGTCACTAAAGAAATAAACCTTTATAACAGCAGTTTGACCTAAATCTAATATTTGACCTATATTCTTTTTAATATTTGGTTATGTTTATTATGTTAAGTCTTAAGTATAAAAAAATACAATTTATAAAACGGGTCCAGTGATATCTGCAATTTGATTGGCTAAAATTGCATTCCAAGCCTATGACAATTCTCTAATATCCGCACTGTAGAATGTTGCCTTTTCACTGAAGTGCTGTTAAGATGTAATCAAAAAGTATCACTACACCCCCCTGAGGAGCTGAACAAAATAAAAAACATGGTGGACAATTCCTCTCGCTTCAAATCTCAACACCAACTTCCAAATAAGACCATCTAAAAAATAAAAACAATTTTAACATTCACTTACCACAAAAAGATTGTCACTGATGTAGACATGCTAACCAGCCACAGGTTTTAAGTAATCTAATATTTTTTGTAATAAAGTGTGTTTTCGTGACGAAGCGATAGCTAGCTAGTGGCTGTCATGTCAATACCGGTCAATACACCGTTGGCTGGCTCTTAAGCCTGTCTGACCTACCAGTTTTCCCCATATCACGGGTTGGGTTATTTATCCATCTAACCCTGGACGCATTTCTTCATATTTTAAAATATCAAGAAATAGCCTTCAGTTGACATCTTTATTATAAAAAATAGGAATTACGATAGACTACCCATTCTACCGGCAAAATTAAGATGGCTACTTCTCTATGAAAACTGTATTTTGAATAAGACTTACAAGTTGCCTGAAATTATTGTTCTGCCTATGTTTTATATATTTTTTCTGTAAATTGTTGAGGCATATAGCCTACAATTGTTTTCCTACACGTTGTTAGCAAATTAAATTATCTCTATCCCTCTGTCGTTGAAATCATCCTAATATTAATAACTCATTTTATGTGTGCTATTACATTATTTGTAAAAATAGTACGAATTAAATTAACTGCATTTTTCTGACGATGAACGCAATTATGTTCAAGTGCAATGCGACTGAAATGAATCCCGCAATTTGACACCGGACGACTGTGTGAAGTGTACAGTTTATAGGCTAAAATATGTTCTGTGCAAACCTTATAGTGGATGTCACCATTAGTTACATTTTCCAAGGTAATGTAGCCTACAGAAAGGTGTTTAAACCACATATTCAAACAAAAACATAAGCAAACATTTTATTAACTAGTAGAAATTAGTTTTCGCATTTACCTATAGCTATTTACATGCTTAATTAATTCATTTAGGCTTTTTCACGATTACGGCGGTTGGTGCTGATTTTGCCCAAACTATGCAAACCTATTCAGGGGGCACTGGAAGATATATTTATGATGTTTAAAAAAATCGATATCACCATCAGGTTGTTCTTTGGAAAAGATGATATTCTATATGGAATGGATCAGATATTACCCTCGCAGTTTTTCTCTCTTAACTCATAAGATCCGAATTTAAAATTGACAGCTGAGAGAAATCTAGAAAGCATCGAATTTTTAGATTTGACCATTTATAAATACGTTGATATTTTGGAAACTACCATCTACTTCAAGCCGCAGAGTAGTAGCTATAACACTTTTACGCACAGACAGTTAATAATCCTTGACACCTCATAAAATATAGGCTACCAGTTGGTCAAATACTTGAGACTACAGCATAACTGCAGTACAGCAGTTAGTAAAAAACTTTTGTATTTGTACTATCTAATAACCGGGAACGAATACTAATTAATAGTTTTATTAATTATAGCCTGTTAATGACAGCACCTGCATAATAGCTACATGGATGTCCGTTTTTATAACGTTTCGTTTCCAGACAAGATTGCACAATGTGGCTTTTGATGGATGTATAAATGTCCAGAAATGTCACGAATGTGTAGTGTAGGGTTGAGGGAGAGAGACTGGAGGCGGTATAAGGTAAGCGAGGCTTGGGATCTTTATTAGAATCCCCACAAAAAGCAGGATAAAACACGTAACCGTCAGGAACTAATAACAGTACAAACAAAAGAACCTCGTGCTCTTGAAGCGGCACGGACACTTCAAAACAAAAGCACTATAAGAGAAACACGTAACTCTGGAAGACAGAAACCACAACTCTGAATACTTGAAAACATAACTCACGGAATATCTAGGAATACACAAACGACGGGGTGGTAACCCACAATGTTTCAGCACTCTCCTCTTGGTCTGGGCACAATAAATAGTGGCAGAAAAACACAAGGCTGAAGGAAATCAATAATGATACAAAGCTGTAGCCCATAGACTAATCAAGCTGATACAGAGAACAAACTAAATGGAACACCTAGGAGATCGGAATAGCCCAGACCAATAAGAGAGGCGTGGCTAGGGGAGACAACAGGGAATGCAATAAACAGAATATATCACAGGGGGGAGCTAGAAACCAATAAACAAGAAACCAAACACTATGACAGGGCAACAAGTAACACAGGACAGAAAATAACAGACACATCCTACCAGGATGTGACAAGAAACAAAATTCAAAGAAACGCGCTTGCAATGCAAAACTGCACACAGATGTTGGCTTGACTGCGTTAACTATAGTGTCGTCAGTACAGTAGCTATAGCAGGCTGATTGATGTTGACAGTAGCTAAGGTCTGTATCACCTAAACATCTGAATAGCATAAAAATGCATCACTAAAGCAAACTGGCTAACGAATGCCATTTCAATTAAATTAAACTGTACATAAGTGTTCAGACCTTGTTATAAACGATCTAAATGAGCAGTTTTATAGGAACTATACTTGATTTGTGGCGTAGTAACATGGCAACAGTAAAAGGAGTGGTGGGGGGTACGTTAATGTTTCACGATAACTGCACGCCTCGTGACATATTCTTTCGCTAAAAATACTAATTTAAACATTAGTTTTCACAAATAAAATGTTGGCAACCGTTTTATAAGCGCATCAACACACTCCAGACTGTGCGTTGCCAGGGAATAACCGCACACCTCCGCTCGGCTTTCAGCCTCGTGGCTTTCTACACTGCTGAGGTGTGCGGTTATTCCCTGGCAACGCACAGTCTGTCGTGTGTTAATGCTTACATAATAATCTTTTTTTGTAGTTTATTTCAACCTCCCTTCCCAATTCCTTCTCTAATCCTGCCATGTAGGCAGCTCCGCAACTCCTTGTAATGATCTGTTGGATGACGACCATGCACATGGTTCAGCCAATATCCGAGGCATCGATTCTTTACGCACTGTTCACCTAACACGAAAGCCTTTTGTCGTATCATGCACAGGATGATTTTGTTCACCTTCTATACAGATGTCACACGATAAAGTGGTGCAAAAGGGGTGGAGATGTACCGCGTTATACCAAGGCACACTTAAGCCGAGTGAATAATATTTCGGTGGCAGTTTTTAAAAGAATACAATACAACAAATGGCCGCCAGGTGGCTCCACGGTGCACATTCATCCAAATCATTTCCTTAAAATAATTTTGAGTGTACAACGTGTTTATCATTCAAACAACTCATACAGTCATTATTTCTGTTTGCCAGATCCCTGTGTCCAAATGTTCAGATTCATGCCCTCCTGGGACACAAAAGAAATTGTATATGGTATCCTGCTGCTATAACTGCACAAAGTGTGAGGCAGGAACATTCAGCAATGTTTCCAGTGAGTATGCTTTATTCATTGTACTGGGAGGGGGAAAACACTTATTTTTAAAAGTGTAATTTGCAGTTGGAATAATGTGTGACAATGCCCATTTATTAATTGTCTTTGATTGATGCATCTGATTCACAGACCTTGAAAACTGCTGGAAGTGTCCTATTGGAACCTGGGCATTGAAAGGCTGGGATCACTGTGAAAAACGGAGCGATGCCTACTTCAAATGGAATGAACCTTTTGCCATAACCATAGTCACTTCTTCTGGAATAGGGATTCTTCTATTGTTTGCTGTGCTTATCATTTTTTTGATTGGTCGCCATAGTGCCGTAGTTAAAGTGGCTGGTGGCATTCTCTGCTATGTCATGATGGCTGGGCTAGTTATGAGCTTTTGTGCTGTGGTGCTGTTTGTTGGCAAGCCCAATAAACATGTCTGCAGATCTCGCCAAACATTGTATGGCCTTGGTTTTACACTGTGCGTCTCATGCATCCTGGTAAAGGCTTACCGTAATTTCCTTGCCTTTCTTTTGGACAGAGATAGCAAGCTTAAAAAGCTTTACAAGCCACCGATTATCATAATTTGTTGCACAGCCATCCAAGCACTTATTTGCACTCTGTGGCTGATTTTTGACTCACCTAAGGTGGAGACCCTTACCACAGAGGACAGCATGGAAATTATGGTACAATGCGATGAAGGCTCTAACTGGGGATTTGGCTTTATGTTAGGATATATTGTTCTGCTGGCATTAATCTGCTTTATTTTGGCGCTCAAAGGCAGAAAGGTCCCACAGCGCTTTAAAGAAACGGGCTATATCATTTTCAGTGTGGCCATCTACATTTTTGTTTGGGTCTGTTTCATCCCTGTTTATATAACTAAATTGCAACAGCGCTCAGGTGTTCAGGCAGCTGCCATTGTTGTCTCAAACTTCGGCATCATTTTTTGCCACTTCATGCCCAAGTGCTACATGATACTCTGCAAAAAAAAGACGGACATCAGCACTCAAGCATACAAAGAGAAAGTGCGAGTCTATTCAATCCAATCCACTAATTCAGAACTATATAACATGTCATTGGACTCTGGGGAAGGCTCAATGGAATCAGATGACTGGAGAATAAATTCAACAAAATCAGTAACCGCCATTCATTCTTCAGATTCAACAACAAATTTTGTTGAGTTTCCTGCTAACTCATTCAGCTTAGTTAAATCATTAAGACACTTGGATGAACTAAGGAACTCCTCTTCAACTTTACGGAAAAGGATCCGGACACAATCCCTATGATTTATTATTTTAAGAGTGAATCACAACTAGCAACTTGGAGCATGTTGCATTCCTAAGCAGCTCTGCTTACTACTCTAACTTATTTAAAAGATTAATTGATACACTTTTACTGGTAATGTAAATCAAATTTCAATAAATAAATTAATCAATTTTATCTTATATAGCCAATTTTAAAACAGCAGGAACCTAGTAAGAAACCTAGAGCGGGCTCGACTCAAGGGGGTGGCCAGTCATCTTCTGGCTGTACCGGGTGGGAATCTGAAGGTACACAGACCATTTTATTAAGGCCACACTGCTTACCAGTGTTCAATTAGTGTCCATAAATGGAGACAGGAATGGGTGGGCTGTGACCACAGTCTATGTGTAGCATCAACACAATTCAGTGGTTTTGGGCAAGGAGATGTAGAGCTGGCGTCACCAGGTGGAAACGCGATCGCCAACAGCAGTGTCTTGGGCACCAGCACACCGAGGTGGGCACAGGACAGAGATGGGAAGGAGTCATCAGACCCCATGGTCCTGGAGCATGTTCCAAGGGTTTGGGTGCTCCTATGATCAACATGACATCAGAAATATTAGAATGGGCATGCCTTAGGTCTAGTACCTCAATACAACTCTGACCCCAAACAGAAATATATAAACTGTCTGTCGTTCCCCGTCCCATATCAATGAAACTTAAGTTGAAACTGAGAAAGGACATAATGACCCTAGTTCCCTGGCACATAAACTATTGCAGGATTACATATGGGGACTGAGATAAGGGGGTCTGGAGACATGTCTTGCACAAAGGAAACCTCATGCAGCAGCAAACAGGCATGATTCAGACCCACCCCTGAATTTCTTATTGTGTTGTTTCTCACTCATGAAAATGCCAGAAATGCCACTGATTCTAACACTATCAAAGAAACGGATATTGACTTTACATATTTTTGCAATCAAGTTTAAAGTTCTATTAAAAAAACTGTTGCTATTGTAGTTATCATTTACTACTAAGAATATAATGTAAATAATATTAAGTCAAATGTTTTGTCAGTTAATATTAATCAGAAAAAGTGTTCTAGTATCACATTTAGCTATGTGCCCTCCTGCTACTCCAGATCAGGATGAATGTGACAGTTGACTCTGTTGGATTCTAAAATGTGTTATTACTTTTTTGGGTTATCTGAAATAGCTGTTGAATACAACCAAAATAAGGGAGCACAGTGTTAAGAACAATGCATTGCATGATGTAGATATGTGCTGAAAAATAAATGTGCAATATTACAATGCTCTGTTTGGTTTACACAAATACTTGAATGTGATTATAAATACCAAAAACAGTACCAACTGAGAAGCCACCAATTTGAGACCACTTTTACACAGCCATCACCAATTAGCGGATCTCGGTCTGGGTCCGGCTTCGTGTTTTTTCGACGGGAAAATTTTAGCCAGCTCTGGGGAAATACCAGGGTCTGTGTAGAGATGCCAGGGTCACATGTCATTTAAATCCCTTCATATAGCCAATAAAACTTGGAATGAGTGATACGGGAAAGACACAACATCAACATAAAAGCCATAAATATAGGGATGAGCGAGTAACTTTGCTGAATCAAGTATTTGGTATGGATAATGTAGTTTTTCTGAGCACGAGTATCATCCAAGTGAAATGTGTACATATCTGTATTTGTGATGAAGAAAAATCCTCATTGGGTAGTACTACCACTGCTAGCTGTATCTGTCCACATCGTTCTGTGATAAGCCAACTACACACAGAGCTCCGCCTCCTCACCTACACACACTGCTGCAGTGCTACTGCCAGTGCCCAGACACAGATGCAGTCTTGCCTACTCACAAGCAGCCTCTCGCCGCAAAACTACACCAGACACTTTGCGAGAGTGTATGGTCATAGCACATTCAATGTGTTTCTGCAATGCTGCACACAGAGCGTTACTGGATGAAAATCTACAAAGTCAGTGAAGCAACAGCATAGTTTTTCTTTGGTTTCACTTCTACATAATATATCAATAAGCAGCATAATACAATGCACACAAAGCCTATTAAAGACCACATGCTGATAGAGAGCAGGCTGGCAGGGGAGAAAGCGTGCATGCAAATCTCCAAATAGTGTCTATGCGCAGTGGACACTGTCAGCTTGGCCAGAGGATTTCAAAATAGATAGTGGAGGAAATTTTGGGAAATAAGTTATGAAAGGTCCAACTGATGCCAATGTTGGTAGGCTTTGATTATAAAAATGATGTATTTAAAAAGGTTTGTTTGTAAAGCCGGTGATATTGATAAGTCCATTGGAAATGCTCCTTAGAAAATTGCCTTTATTTCAAAGCTGCTTTGCTTTACATGAAGCTGTGGTTAAAAAAAACATTGATGTCAGTTAGAGACAAGTATGATAACAAGAAGCAGTCCTTATATTGATTCATGAAAATATTCAGATGAGCAAGGAAATATTTATCTTCCACTGTCTTGTAGCCATAGACTTTTTATTAGAAGCTTTAATAGCAAGCTTCAGTTGCTTTATTAGAAGTCGATATCAGACTTTTCAGCCTGTGAAGGGCTGTTTTATATTTTTTTATAATTTTATAATTATTGAGGTTATTTGGGAATTTATATTGGATTACAAAATGATTTTAGTGCATCTACTCGCTTCAAGACATGCTTGCGCTGATGAGAATAATAGATTTGAAGCAAAACATTACGTTTGTTCAAGCGAGCTGTTGGATTTTTCAGTCTCATTTCTGTGACACGTCCAATGTAGTTTGGCCGTATGGCAGCCATTCCTTTACTGAGCAAGTGCCAGACAAGAGAATCCCCGGGGAAAATGCAGAGAATCCCTGTGTCTTATGGTTCACTAAAATTGAGAATGTATGGTTTGCCACATCTGTCAATCAAACCTAAGCTGAATAGTGACAACTATTGTGGTAGGCATGCCACTATTTTATATTTTTAAATGGTTGACCTCACATTTTCTCACTATAGCCCTTAAAAATAATCATAATAGATATTATAAATTGAAACTTTCAACTTATATATGCTTTATATGGAAGAGGATTAGGCCCACATGTGAACATTGTATTTGAGTTCTGAGAATAAATGGAGAATTCTGAGATTAAACTCAGAACTCAAATAAAATGTTTACGTGGCCCAAATCCTCTTCTGTAGCTTTATTTAAGCTTTAAGAATTGATAATAGATGTACCTTTTTGAAAGAAAACGAGTGAGCAGGCAAAAACATGTTTTTATTTTTTTCTCATGTGAGTCATTTAACTGTAGGTCTTAACATGACACAGTTATAAAACATGTCAAAAAAGCAAATAATGAAATTACCCTTGTTCAAAGTCTGCAAACCTTCAGTTCTCAATATACAGGTCCTTCTCAAGAAATTAGCATATTGTGATAAAGTTCATTATTTTCCATAATGTAATGATAAAAATTATACTTTCATATATTTTAGATTCATTGCACACCAACTAAAAAAATTTTCAGGTCATTTATTGTTTTAATAGTGATTATTTTGGCATACAGCTCATGAAAACCCAAAATTCCTATCTCAAAGAATTAGCATATCATGAA
>JACXGM010037571.1:0-11068 GCA_016801145.1 Umbra pygmaea
TCTATATGTTATCTCGTGTCTGTGCCACGGTAAAGAGCACATGTATTAGCATATAGGCTTTGTGCAGTTCCTGTACACCATTGTATTTTCCACGATCTGCTGTATCACGTCCTCATGTATACGGTTCAGTAAAACATCTTGAACACTCCTCCTGCACTTGGTCTCCTGTCTCTCCACAACACAACACCAACTGTGACACCAAGGGTATGTAAAATTTTGATCAGGGCCATTTGGGTGATTTCTGTTATCAGTATGGTTTACAAAGGAGCCAAACAACTATGTGATATTTAATGGCTTCATATGATCACTATCCTTAAATAACAGTCTGATTTTTTATTTCACAATTTCTGTATATTACTCATACATACTCACAGATGAAGGCTGAAGAAAGATCCCAGGTTTTAAAATCCACTTAGCAGTGGAATGACCAATCAGAATCCTGTGTTTTAATCACATGGATTGAAACATGTTCACAGCAGACATTATGCAGTTAGAAACCATTCAAACGTACATCACCAAACATTATGGATAGATGGCAGAACTGATGAGTTAGTGAAGGCTAGAGTGATGCCTACAATTATTTTAAATCAATAGGAGATATGACCTTCATGAATTTTGAAACATTCCTCTTTACAAAACTATTTCAGTTCAGAAATATTCTTGCACTGTCTGGAGTGAATTGCTCTCTTTATTTCATGCTACAGCATCTCAGTCAGGTTGAGGTCAGGATTTTCACTGGGTCACTATAGAAGGCATATTTTTGTCTGTTGAATCCATTAGGTTGTTAATTTAATTCCCGTTGCATCACCTGACTTCTGTTGAGCTTTAATTGGTGGACAGGTAGCCTTACATATCTCCTGCATATTGATGAACTTGGGAATTTGTTTTCCCATTAATGATAGCAAACATTCATGCCCTGGGGCAGCAAAGCAGCCCCAGATCATGATTCCTCCTCCACCATACTTTACAGTTGGGATGAGGTTTTGATGTTGGTGTGCTGTTCCTTTTTATCGTCACACATGTGTTGTGTGTTCATTTCAAACAACTCAACTTTAGTTTAATTTGTCCACAGAACATGTTGCCATTAGTGCTGTTGAACATTCAGGTAATATTTTGTGAACTTCAGAGGTGCAGAAATATTTGTTTTGGACAGTATTGGCTTCATCTGTGGAGTCTGCCCATGAACTCCATTTATGTTTAGTAAGTCTCAGCTGAAATTATAGGATTCTTTTAAACCTCAATGAGCATTTTTTTATTAATTAATTTATTCCCCCTCTCCCTTCCATTCTCTTCAGAACTTTTACAACCAATCACGAGTTTGGGTAGGAGGGGAGGAGACTTTGGTAGGAAAAATAGTACATATACATTATACTGAGTTAATAGACTTTGGCAGGATTTTCGCTCAGCTTTTCACAATGCAGTAGCGAAAAGACAGTGACATCCCTTCCCTTAACTTGTTAAATTTCCAGTCCCTCCCCTGTGCTTAGAATTTCACGTGAAGTTGTACAGATGTCTATACTGTAGCCATTCAAAGATTGCGCAAGTAGCCGTCTGGCTTGCAATTTGCATTGCCTTGTGCAGGAGGTCCGGGGAAAGTCAGAGAACCCATTGTCAGGCTCGAACCCGTGACTACCATGACGTAAACTGTCTTGCAGTGCCCACTTCGCCACATGGATCCCCCACAAGCATTTTGCACTGTGCTCTTGCAGTCGTCTTCACAGAGCAGCCATTCCTAGGGATAGTAGCAGAAACAGTGCTGGACTTTCTCTATTCATAGACAATTTGACTTAGTATGGATTAATGAACATCAAGGTTTTAATAAAAAATATAAATACTTTGTAACACTTTCCAGCTTCAAGCAAGTAAACAATTCTTAAACTAAAGTCTTCTGAGATCTCTTTTGTTTAGGCATAGTTCATGTCAGACAATGCTTCTTGTGAATAGCAAACAAGAATTGTTTCAATTGTACATGATAGTACTCCTTAAGTCAAGTTTTACAGCTCCTACGTACGGTCGAGTAGATATGTATAGACAGAATGGAAGGCAGTAGGGAAGTGCTCTCCAGTCTTGGTTGTACAGTAGAGTACATGGCGGTGATCAAGCTGACACACTGGCTGGAATAACAGCTGAGGATGAATAAATGTATGTGTTTCTTGGGTACCAAACATTCTGCTCTCCTGCACCATGCACCCATAGTCATTGAGAAAAAACTGGTTAAGAAACCTGGGGTTCTTTATGTCTGGAGGGTACCAGTTTAAATACACAGTAAACACAGGTGGTAGGGAGGGCAGTAATACCTGAAATCTGCTGAGTCTACAGAGGACTGAGAATATCTGTGTAGATGGCTCAGCGGCTAGGGAGTCGGACTAGTAATTGGAAAGGTTGCTGGTTCAACTCATGTCTGTGCCAAATGTCATTGTGTCCTTGGGCAAGGCACTTCACCCTAAGTTGCTCCAGGGAGAATGTCCCTGTACATACTGTAAGTTGCTCTGGATAAGAGTGTCTTCTAAATGACAAAAATGTGTAGCATTTCTTTACAGCAGATCACAGGCTGAAAGATATACAGGCATTTGATTTACACATGTCAGTGCAATAGACATTGTAAGCAATTGAAGTGGTGGATTTTAAGGGCAGTTTCAGTGCAAGGTGTACAAACATAGATTTGATGCAAGAATATAATGTTTAGCAAAACAAACTTTTCATCTATGAGAATCAGAATAGATTTTGCAATCTGGGCATTTTTGGAAAACCCCTTAGTAAAGTTTACTGCCCATGTTCACTCTAAGAATCTAAATTCCGCCCCAGAGTTTGTGGACTTGCTCAGAATGAAACTGGTAGATCTAATGGAAGAAATGTTGCATTAGTTGGTGGTGAGACCGCAACGGCTAAGTGATCGCCACGGTTCTTTACCCCAGCTTAGCTCATTCCCCCGCCAGTCTCACTCCGGTCACCCTGACTCCCAGCTAATAGATCCTGACTCCTGCCGTCATAGAGCTGTCTTCATGTCAAATTCAGAGGCAGTGGAGCGAGGAAGAGACTGGGGGAAGGAAGAGATGCATAACATGAAAAGGCGAAGATGGAACAGGAACCGTGAAGAAAATACTGTTCTTTTAGGCTGTCTGTTGCTAGTACAGTTTTCACACGGCCTCTAGGAATCATCTTTCTCAGAGGAGTGTCATGTGTTGTTTTACAATGGTGTTTAATCACTCAACCAGTTCCATTGACTTGGAGATGTAGCCTATGCCCTAGACTTCTCTTCCGAACACAGTTGAAACACTGGAGGCAGCTGAGAGGAAGACAGCTCATAGTCATTTTTGGAATGGAAGGGTATCAAACATTTAAAAACCATGTGTGATGTGTTGGGTCCTCCATAACCATTCCGGATGAAACCTGCCACTTACTGGCCATTCAAACCTGTTTTTGAGGACAGCAAAGTTATATTTCTTGCGTCGCTCTCCAGCCTAGAACTTGTCGCTCTATGGGCAATTAATCACTTGAGTATCGGTGATATACAGTATACTTGGTAACTTCACATGAATTAGGCTAATTAAACAGGACCTTTTGATTATGTTGGTGCGTGTTTCTTTCTAGATGCTATATGGCCGAGTAGTTCTAGCTAAATGTAGCTAAATTTAGCTAGTTTGAAAAACATTGACAGTCAATAGCTCTAGGTAAACACTGGCAAGGAATACCAACAACTTTAGCAATCTTTTGCTGTGACTGGTTTTATTTGTTGGGATATCGTTACTAATGTAAAGTATGATTGTACAATAATAGGGTAGCCAGACACTTTATGAATTCTTATCTATTTTTTGATGGAACAACTTTAGCCACGATCATGGTACATTCAGTGCAGTTGAGCTAGTACTCACGGCGTGATGTGTTCTGATTGGTTGACGCACCTTCACTTCTGCAAAAAGTTAAAAAATGTTTATCTTTTCCACGGCCCCTCTCGTCGCCTCGTCTCCACCCTACGCGTCATTTGCACCACTCTTTCTCAACACTTGGCGCGATCAAATTTGTCTTCTACCATAGAGAATACATTGACACTCGGCGCCCCGACGCCCACTAAAAATGTCTGGTGTGAATGCTAGGTTTACTCAGGAACACTAGAAAGATTATTGAAACTGAAAGCAGATCCACGCATTTAGCAAACTTATCAGATAATGATGTAATGTTTTTAGTTATTCTTTTCAACAGTCAGACTATGCTACATTGCTATTGACCGTCTGTCTTGCCTGTTTGATATGTTATCCAACTAATGGCAGCGTATAGGCTACTTATCTCCAGCCAAGTGTTTGTGGGCACTGGACTGAGTGATCAGATATCTAGCCATCGCTTAAAAGCTTTGCCGGACTAAAAGCTGCAATAAAGTGTTTGCGTGTCTGTGTGTGAGCACTCCTTCGGTTGTGCATGTGTCTGGTTGTGTGTGTGTCAGAACTAATGAAGTTACAGACCTTAGCTTGTCTCAGACCTGGTAGAAAGTGCTGCTGTAAGGCACATCCTTACGATTAATGACCACAATTAAACACACAGTGTCTAGTGGGATGTTCTCCAGGCTCTGACTATTGGTTGGTTTCCTGTCCCACCACATATCACCTCACATCATATTGGGTTTCTGTTAGTACCTTTTGGACATTCACTTTGTTGTGTAAATATATCCTCTCTTACTATCAGCCACCCCCCTTATTTATCTCATTCCTTTCTTTTACCTTACTAAAGCTTTGCTAAAGCTGTACACTGATAATCCTTTGCTCAAAACATCTGCTTCGTTTGCAATACTCTGTTCCTAAATGTATGGACATTTTAAGTTAATTTCTGTATTTTAATGTTAGCCTATTACAGTACATTGACCAGATACAGTACATTGACCAGATGTTGTTTTTTCGTGTCCTGCCTGCTAAATATATTTATATCCCTCTGGTCCAGGACTGTTCTAGCTTATTTCTACTGACTCTCCATTTAATAGGTGTGGTTCGTCCACTAAATCTAACTAACTCTTTCTCTTCTGCTTCAAACTGTCCAGTCGGTTCATTCAAGCAACAGCTCTCTGTCAATTCAGTTCAATACCAACACGCTACATATAAGCAGGAAATGAGAAAAAAAAAGATTTTAGAAGCAAAATACGATATTCCACAAATGACTGACTTCACCTCGTTCTCTGTTTTCCCCCATCTTCCTCTCTGTGACTGACATCTCTTCTTCCTCTCTCTGTAGCCTGCCTGCTGCAGTCAGAGCTGGTGAACTATGAGCGTGTGAAGGAGTACTGCCTGAAGGTCCTTGGTCACCAGAGGGACCACTTTAAGGCCATGTACCGGGCTGGCATTGCCTGCTACCACCTTGGTGACTATGAATGTGCCCTGCGCTACCTGCGCGATGCCAAGAACCGCGAGCCTTCAGGTAGGCCCTCAAAGCGGCGGAGGTTAGCAGCAACTGCTGTCCACAGAATCGTTTTTTCGGTCACTTAAAGCTAGCTTACAACCCTAACCGTAATCCACTTCCTGTCTCACTGTCACACAGACACAAACGTGCTGCGGTACATCCAGCTGACTGAGATGAAGATGAGTAAGAGCGGCCAGAGGGATCGAGAGTGTGGCAAAGAGGCCCTGGGCTAACCTTTGACCTTTGGCCTCTGGGTCTATGGCCTACACTTCAACCCATCCTCCTACAGCCCTCCTCTGTCTGCCTCCTCTCCTCCTGTAACGATGATGCGCTACAACGATGGTGCAGAACAGGGCAGGACTGCTCTTCTCCAACGCTTCTCCTTCTCTTCTTCTACTCTTCTTATATTCATCTTCTACTGTTCTCCTATTCTTGTCATACTCTTCTCTTTCTTTTCTTCTACTCTTCAACTTCTCTTCTTCTACTCTTCAACTTCTCTTCTTCTATTCTTCTTATATTCATCTTCTACCTTTCTCCTATTCTTCTCCTTACTTTTCTTCTACTCTTTGACTTCTCTTCTAATCTTCTTATATTCATCTTCTACCATTCTCCTATTCTTGTCATACTCTTGTCATACTCTTGTCATACTCTTGTCATACTCTTCAACTTCTCTTCTACTGTTCTTATATTCATCTTCTACCATTCTCCTATTCTTGTCATACTCTTCTCCTACTATTCTTCCCCCAGGCACTGATGTTCTTCACCCCAGTCGCTGACTGTCAGGCAAACAAAATATTAAACTAAGGAACATACTGTACTATACATAGCAAATAGTCATGGTTGTCCGAAAGAAAACGAAATAAAACATGAGCAAGGAGCATTGGGTAATTTAGCAGCGATGTAACACAAAAAAGGTTTAAATTATTTTGTTTCTTTCACCTTCAATGTAAGGACTGAGGAGATTTCCAGGGCTGGTAAATGAACGAGGGGAGAACGGTGAGCAGTATGGTGGGAGGTAGGGGGTGTGACACAAATCAAGACTTTAACCCAGTTCGCCTGTATGCCCTAACCTGCCACGTCACAATAGAGATGTGATAGCCACTCTTACAAAGGTTGTCCCTGGGAGATGGAAGCTCAGCCTCAGTACCGATCAGGCTAGTTAGCACGCTACATCTCTCTCTTTTTAATATGGAGAAGAAGTCGTCCGACAAGCCTCCCTTTGCTGTCATACTTAGTCTTTTTCTTATAGTATATTGTTTTAGTTTCTGGACTGTTTTCAATTCAAGGGCTAATTCAAGTATGTGTAATTTGTTTTTCGCTGTTAGTATTCATTGTATGTACTTGTAGAACTATCAGTTCTTATAAAGGAAAGTATGTGATTCTTTGCTTTCTGGGAAACATGAACAAACAAAATCCACCACTGACTCACTATTCAGCCGTCAACAGATCTGTTTCTGTGAACTGATGTTTTGAACCTATTGTCCTTCTCTATGGAATATGTTGTGTTGTTAGACTGTTACCGCCCCTCGCCACACACAGCCCCATCCCTACCCATCTCTATTTTCAAGTGAATGATGTCACAATGGAAAATAGCCAGCCCAGCAGGGTTCCATAAAGCATTGTTCTACTCTTGAGCTCCACATCAGCAGTTTATAAAGCAGTTTATCAGATAATACTGAATCGTCCCTGACATCATGGACATTACAAAACACTTCGGGCAGTGTTAGTGCAGGAAATCCAATCACACACACTGGATTCTGAAGTCTCTATTCCATCTCAATTACTGCATCGACCAGAGGGTGCCATTTGCGTTTCCCATTGAACTTTGTATGTCTATGACAGATATCAGTGTTGCAAAAAACATATACATATATCCATTTGAAAAATAAATAATTATGTTAAATAGCTGTCTTTGTAGACAACTTACAATATAGCACACACAGCACCAGTACTGGACCCAGACATGTGAGGATTGTGTTTGGGGCCAGGCCAGATGAAGACAGCTTCCACCTAGACTGACAATTCTGACACTGCTTACAATCTGACATTAATCCCAGTCACACTGATGTTGAGAAAATGCTAGAAATACCTGCCAAGTTCCAAGGAGAGGTTTGAGTTGAACCAATGATAAAGCATGATCCTTTTTGCCCTCCTCCATCTATTACTATGAAACCCAATTTCCTTTTGCTGTATCTGTAAGCCACGCCCCTGCATGGTAATGAGTGGCTCAAGAGGAAGCCATTTTGGATCCAAATGCCAGGGATGATGTCTGGTTTGTTGCTTTCTATAACATGTAGCTAATTTTTCCCATGTATCCCGCTGACACCAGTTATACTCTAAAAACTTTGATTTAGTAAAGGTTAGAGTCAGCTGTGTATACTGCTGCAGAGGGGGATTTTATGAGATGTAGGGCCCCATACAGAAATGAATTAGGGTCAGCAGCAATTTCCTGCCTCAGCAAAGGTAGCCTAAACATCTAAAACTGTAAAAGGAAAAGGAGTGGATAATATTTCATGATAACAGAGAGATCACAGCGCTCATAAGAGTAGAATTTTCTCATAAGTATTCTGGAGGTAGAACCATGTCCAGGGTAAATCATTATGACACAAATATGAGCTAGACTTGAGAAAGAAATTGCCAGAATTTCACTGGAACACCGCTGATTTACTTGTTTACAATCAAAATGTACACAGTGTACACATCTTAGGATACACTATTAAAAACATAATCCCCAAAAGCTTTTTATTTGTCCTCATAAGCAGGGGCGGCCCAATTGATTTAATTGCTGCCCCCCCCCTGGCCCCCCTTAAAATAAGTCTTAATTCCCATGTCTCTTTTACAATGACCTCACTAATTCTCCAACCTCACCACTTTATCGTAACCTTAAACAATTCTCCCTAAACCTCACTAATACCTCATTCTCACTGTCTCGCTCCCCATCACTAATTCCTCAACTTAACTTCTGTCTTTATCCTAACCTCCCCACTGCCTCTATCCCGAACTTACCAACATCTTTTCACAACAGATCAGGCCCTACAATGATGTTGTCTTGGTCCCTGCGGCTGGCTAAGCTGGGCCTAATCCCCCATGGCTGTTTTAGGAATAGGGGTTTCCTCAGCGGCCCAGTCGCCATAGCATCAGCCCACCACCCTGTTGTTGTTCCAATGTGCTGAGTCATTTGAGCTCTATTGTTATGGTTGCTGTCTACACATAAGGACAGGTCTAGGCACTTTTCTTTCCAACGCTGCCCTAACATGGCCGCGTACGAGAGAAAGTATAGAATGAACCTGAAATATTAATTGTGGACATGATGTAACTTAAAGCTGTATTTGTGAATATGTATGTAGATAGGGACATCTCTATAATGTTCTAGTGCTGACAACAAACAGCAAAAGCACAAACTACAAAGAGGATTGGACAAGTAAATGAAGGCTTTTTATTTCTCTTTTCTTTGACGTCATTTGCGGTACATGTTTGTCAAATGTCAAAGTCGTTTTTGTGGTTATAAAACATTGTGAGAAAAATATATAAAACTGAGAAGAAAAACAAATGGTTGTGCAAAGCTTTACTTTATTGAATTATGTTACAGATTGTTGAAAAACAAAACGAGGAGAAGTGAGTTTGATGTAGCTATGGCCCTGGGTGTAGCGGTTACACTGGGGGTTAGCGCCCCCTGTGGTGGAGGGGTTCAATACCCTTCTTCATGGCTGTTTAATTAACATTTCAACCCCAAATATTGTCTGTTGGTCTTGTTAAATAGAGGGGATTGAGGAACTTGGAAAACATATCCAGTTATGAAGTACAGCAAAAAAGAACTCTATTTCCTGTACAAGAAGAAGAGGACATAATGGTCGTAACTATTTTCCCATTGGACCATGATTCATCCTCACAGAGAGAAAACTACCATTTAATATTCCAAATTACAGCATTGGAATGTATGACAACTGGTTATTTTGAACTGCTTGCCCGGGAATGCACTACTGATTGACGAATGAAGAGTATAAATAAAGTTTAAAATATTGAAATTTCATGCAGCGTGATTGTTTTCAGGATCATCTGGATGTATAGTGACAACAGTACACAGACACACAAAGAGAAAAATAGATTCAATTTTCTTTCCACTTCACTGACCCCTGACCCCAACTTACCCCTCTCCTCTCGACTCCCAGCCTTTTGAATGGGAGTGATAGTGGCAATACTATGATAGCATCAAAACCGCTCGACACAACATGAAACTTTGCTCGAAGGATCGCCGGGGGCTGTACACATGAACTCGAGCATTGAGAACATTGATTGTGTACACAGAGTTTACTAAAAAGAAAGGTTTTGTACAACTCACCTTAGCAGTTTGTGTTTCTGGTGGCTGCCATTTTGCCAGTCAAAAAGTGTCGATCTCGGAATATTGGCAAGAGTTACGCTTTAACTTCAGTTTCACGGAATCGCATAATGATGTAGCAGAGTGTAAATAGCGTAGATTTTGCAGGTTGGCAGGATGGGGACTGTAAAAGGGCATATAAACATGAAACTCACATCAGGCGGACACTATGCATGTATTTTGTTTTCTATTCCAGACATTTATTTGCACATATTGCATACGTGTTGCAAATGTGCTTTTTTATCATTTTTTCCTCACTGTCAACATGTTTCCAAACAATACATTACAACGTCATACATGTTTCATGGACTTAACAGCAAGGTTTCTGAGTGGTTATGGTTAGGGTTTGGGTAAGGCTTAGATCGAATTAACAGCAAGGTCTCACTGTGTGTTCATCGCAGACTTTTCCCATGAAACTGCCACGGATTTGAGTCTGTGTTTTCACAGCTGATTCCTGTGTACAGAAAATTTCAAATACAATACCATTACAAGAAACAAAATTAAGAATAACAAGTACAAGGCATTGGTCATCACCAAAGTCTTTTTGATGGTTGGGAGAAATTGCTCTTGGAGGATGTGTTGGTACCATTCTTTATTCATGGCTGCTTTCTTAGGCAAAATTGTGAGTGAGCCCACTCCCTTGGCTGAGAAGCAACACCACACATGAATGGTCTCAGGATGCTTTACTGTTTTTTTTTATTTTTTATGGGAAGGATCAGCTTAAGTATTCGACATATGTATTGTCTTTGTTCTAAAATATGCATCATTTCCAATCCCACATTTTTTTAAAATATTATTGCTTTCTATATTTTACCCCAAACCTAACCCTTACCTGACTGATAGTTGAGACCAATGACATTTTAACATCTAGCTCTGGCTTATACATTTTATATTTTCCTCAGTCATTATTTTCATTTCTTTAATCAACTCTTTATTTAAGTTCAATATTGTCCATCTATCTTTAAGCCACAGCCATGTTGGGTTTCTATTTGCCATGTGTATTTCCACTGTACTGTGATGCTTCACATAATTATGAAACCTTTCTATTGTCAATGACTCCACCAATTTGGAATTAAAGATAAATATTTTTGCTAAAATAATAATCATATTACTAATTGTCTGACTATTACATTTTAAGTCTCCAAGTATTGCTATTTGTAACGTTAATTCAAGATAAATATTGCATTTATTCATCCATTCTTGTACCTGTGACCAAAAGCATGCTACATATGGACAGTACCAAAAAAGATGATCTATAGATTCGGCCTCCTCAGAGCAAAATCTGCAGAGTTGGGAAGATTGAATTCCCCA
>JACXGM010037572.1:0-11076 GCA_016801145.1 Umbra pygmaea
TGTGTGTGTGTGTGTGTGTGTGTGTGACTCAGACAAACTCCTCCATTCAGGCAGAGAGGGATCTACTTCCTCGTCTCACCCTCAGTTGGGTGGTTAGAGGAGTTTGGGTGGTTCTCCTGGTGTCCCGTCCCCTCTCTCCACCACCCCCACTCCTCTGAACAAGGATATGTTTTCCTCCTTTGCATCATGGGTGTTTTTAGATGAATGTTTCCTCTTTCACCTTTCTCCCCATCTGTCTCTTTCCTACCCTATCGGCTCTGTTTTCTCTCGTTTCCTGAACCAGACACACGTCTCTCTATTGCCCTGCTGTACAGTCGTAGAGCCACATGGCCAGATCAAAACACAGGCAGTGTGTGTGTTTGTGTGTGTCTATGGATGTCTTGTGTAACACTGTCACTGGTCAAAGCTGTTCAACCGTTACAAAAACAGCCATGTCTAAATGAATGGACGAGTGTAGAGTTACACACCTCTCTCAGAAAAAAACAGAGCAGGTATGTTTGTAGCGAGTAACTAAAACATTTAGTGACACCTGCCATAACAACCAGCACACTTATTAGTGAGATGAGAAAGACCAAACAACACAGGAAGAAAGAAAGAAAGAAAGAAAGAAAGAAAGACAGAAAGAAAGAAAGACAGAAAGAAAGAAAGAAAGAAAGAAAGAAAGAAAGAAAGAAAGAAAGAAAGAAAGAAAGAAAGAAAGAAAGAAAGAAAGAAAGAAAGAAAGAAAGAAAGAAAGAAAGAAAGAAAGAAAGAAAGAAAGAAAGAAAGAAAGAAAGAAAGAAAGAAAGAAGAAAGAAAGAAATTTAGTATTTAATGGTCAACGATTCCCACTTGCTTTGACAATGTAAACAAATGTGTACCATGTCAATAAAACCATTATGCTGATTGTAAATTGAATTGGTAATAAACTGGATTCAATTTGAACTGAGATGAGAGTCAGTGAGACGGTAAGAGGAGGGCAAGAAGAATGTGAGCTGTAACAACCCAGGCAGAACAAACACAAGACAGGGTAAACCACAAACAGATAAAGGCAGACTGGTGACTCACTAAGTGACAGTTTGGTGTCAAACCCCGCAGCCAAAACCAAACTCACCTATTGCCTTTAACCTCATAATTTACTGACTCTCTTAACGTTGTTTTAAGGCTTTCTTCACAAATAGCTGCTGTACTTCTATGAAAGAATTGCTACTGTGAACAAAGTTTGTCTTCGAAAAAGGAAATTCTCAGTGAAATAAAATGACATTAAGTATAGTAGAGAATGGGGTCATTGTGACAGTTATCACTAGAAGTCACAATCACGTGAGACAGGGGTCTCTGTCCTTTGTGACTTAGTAATGTTTACGTGTTGCTATGACAGCAGGTCCGCTGAGAGTAGCCATTCTAGCTAGGACCCAACAGACTAAAAAGAAACCTAATCATACTGTAACCTTATTATTGCTTAGCAGTCTATGCTCCAACTCCACTCCACATGCCCTTTTTGATGGGTGTTCAACCCCCAGGTCGGCTGTCTGTCTGGCTGTGCCCGTCCTCTCTGTCTCCCCCTACCGGTCCCCCTAGCTCCTGCTTCCTCTTGTCCTGTCAGTAAAAAATAATACAAAATAAAATAACACCCCCACTTTTAGCTATTAACCTTGCAAACATTAGCTACCTAGTTGGAAAAAATTAGTTAGCTAGATAACGTCCACCAATTATTGACCACCCCCTATTGTCCACATGATCAAGTACACACTTTTAGCTAGATATCCACAGATTTTCATACAAATGTATAAAGATTAGGTCAAAAAAATCTATTTTTAAAAGGTAATGCATCAAAATTGTGTGTGAAGTTAAATATTTTAATTTTACTTGACCGGCAGACACTACCTCTGTAATATCCTATTTTTTTACCTCTAAAAGATAACTAAAGGTGTTGCTAAATTTGCTAGTTTAGTTGTCGAATTGTCCATATACATGCTACTAGCCAGAAATAAATAAATCGCTAAGGGATAAATAATATATAACACGTAAACAAACCTTTTGGGGCGACAAGACAACTCTTCTTTGAGAATCCACAAGGACTGGGCTGGGCTAGGAGTTGGTCTTGTTAATTCCTTAAAGCTAAAGTCTGTGATTTTCGAAAATGCTAAAACAATTTAGGCCCCCTATTGTAGTGCAGATGATTAGTATAATGTTTAGATTACATGCACAGCGAGTAGAATCATCATCTTACCAGTTAGCTTGAAACCCGACGGAGTTTCTCACTATTTTTTTATTTTTTTATTTAACCTTTATTTAACCAGGTAAATTGACTAAGAACAATTTCTTATTTACAGCAACGACCTGGGAGCAATTAGGGTAAAGTGTCTTGTCCAAGGACACAACGACATTTGGCTCATTCGGGAATCGAACTGGCAACCTTCTGACTACAAGTCTGACTCCCTACCCACTGAGCTATCTGCGCCCCTATTAGTCACTGCTATTGCAGGTATTCCCTTACCAAGCTTCAGGCAGGGAATCCCCAACAAACGTGTGATGTATGGTTTGCTAAAGTGGAGAAAGTACCGTTGACAGAGCTGTCAATCAAACCAGAGCTACACGGTGACATCTAATGAGTTTGCAGGGTAGGAACAACCTGTAGACCCAGTAGAACAAGAGAGAAAATATGAACCTAGACACTTCAGAGAAATAAACTAACTCCCGAGCAGGAACCTGTTTTAGACATACAGCACCTATATTCACATTTTGTAGAACCCAGAGGCCTAAATAGGCATAAATATAGCCTAAAATTGCGGAAGGCATCTTCAAAAGAAAGACAAGCAAATGAGATGGCTTTCTAGTAAACACTTTGGAGAAAACCATGTAACTTAAAAAAAAAAAAACAACAACATAGAGTATAGTGTAATTGAACAAAATCAGCATGTGGACGATAATAGGGGACGGTGGCCGATAATGGGGGTCATATTTGTTTGCGTCGTATCAACTAGATAAAAATAGCAATATTTCTATGAACATTTTGGACATGACATACGGTAACAAGCTAGCTAAATATTTTATGCCACTAATAATTGCAGATCATAGACAGTTTGATGCGATGATAACGCTACAAGAAAATGTATTTTTTAGCGGGCTAAGTCGCTGCATTGCAGGACAGTCGAGGTCACAATGGTCATCCGTTCGAACCCGACTATGGGTTCTCTGACTTTCCCCGGGCCTCCTGCAAGAGGCAGCGCAAAACTGGCATAGCGCTGCACGGCATTTGGGTTAGATAACTCAGATTATCTATCCTACCATGTCGCTCTCGAGCGATTACTTGTGTTCAGATGAGGTGCCTGTAAATTAAATTGCGAAAGTATCATTGGTGAACGTAATCATCCCGTGCATGATCCGACTAAAGGCCCCCCTTGTTGGGTGAACAGTGCGAAAAGAATCGGCTGCTCGGTTGACTTGTTGTTGGATGAACCATGCGCACACCCCTCGTCATCCCACAGAACTGTACAAGGAGTTGCGGAGCTGCCGACAAGGCAGGATTAAAGAGGGAATTGGGAAGGGAGGAAAAATAATCCCACATTTACTAAAATGGAAAAAAAATCAAAATAGCTGCTGGGTTTGCTATCAGGGGGTGCTATGCAAGCAAGCACACACAAACTAACAAGTACAGAATAACTAGCTAACTAACTAGCTAGCTAATATATTATTACTATACTTTTGTTGGCTAGATTTGATGAAAATTGCTACATACTGAACACTTCTGTGGATGATCCAGCCCCTGGGATGCAGGGTTTGAGTTGCTTATTTTGTTTTTTTTCCCTGCGTTATTAGCATATTACCAAGTGGGCCAGATCAGACGACTGGCGGTGTGGCTTGCTAGGCGCGTGGCTTTCAGGAAGATTTTTTAAGGTGACTCTTTGGGAGACTAAATATCATTCTAGTAAATCTGGCGTTCTGTCTGTGTTGTTAACAAACAGACCATGATCAAACAGATATTTTTTTAATGGTTTCTTTATTCTACACAGTAATGTCTTCATCCTGAAAAGAATGAGCCGACCAGTCAGTGCTCTACTTCCCAGGAGCATAAAGCACTGTATTCCACTGCTGGTTCGCTTCTAAAGCTAAGCAGGGTCGTGCCTGGTCAGTCCCTGGATGGGACTCCCTCTGCTCTACAGATCATTCACAATGCCCCAGGGCAGTGACAGGGACATCTACCCTGCATAGGGTGCTGTCTTTTGGATGGGACATTAAATTGGTGTCCTGACTCTCTGTGGTCACTAAAGATCCCACATCACCTATCATAAGAGTAGGGGTGTTATTAACCCCGGTGTCCTGGACACATTTCCTATCTGTTCCTCATACCATCCTGGCAACCTAATCGTCCCCAGGTTTCAATAGGCTCATTCATTGCCTCCCCCCACTTCTCTCTAGGCCGTTGCTGTAAATGAGAAAATGTTCTCACTCAACTTGCCTGGTAAACTAAAGGATGTTTGTCTACTCATGTATTTTTAATGGCCAGAATTACATAGTTGCCTTAGTCTCACCAATGGGTCACAAATCTTGCTGTTAAGATTGCACACTGTGTTATTTCACCAGACACATGCAGGGTTTTATCACTGTTCGATCTGATATCAAATTCTTTATGTCTGTATGATCTATCAGAAATGTGCTTTAATGTGGTCAAACATTTGGCATGGGGATCTGTGTCTGCCTGTAATAACAAGTTAGTCATTTCTGCGCTAAGGAGAAAGCATCATTGTGCCAGAAAGGGTGAGAGGCGTGCCATTCCCTCAGGAGAAAGAAAACACAGGCAAATAAACACACACACCCATAAAATACAAACACACACACACCCATACAATACACACATACACACACCCAACAAATCCCCAGTCATTTCTACCAAACAGGAAGTTCCTACTGACCCACAAGGCTCTCCTTGGTGATTGGTCCAGGCCAAAACCAAAACAGTCACTGATGGTGTGAGTTGAGATCGTGGTTGGGTAGGAGCTGACAATGTAGGGTCATACAGAGTCGAATGACAACCTGATAATCACTCTAAGAAGAGTAGAGGCAAACTGTCTGTGACGTGACTGGTTTACCTAGGCCTTTTGTTGGTATGAGTGTGCGTCTTAGTGACAACCGGTTATTATCATGTGAATGTGTTGTAACTGATGTCTGTGTAGATAAAACTGACTGGTTATTATCATGTCAATCTGTTGTAACTGATTTCTGTGTAGTTAAAACATGACATAGGGCCTTAAATACATGACATAGGCCCTTAAATACATGACATAGGGCCTTAAATTCATGACATAGCATGCATGGTGTAAAGGGACTGTCACTGCCTCAGCAAGAACTGCATCAAGTTGACCATATGTCCGGGGGGTTAGAGCGCAAATTGGTAAATAGTTGGATACAAATCGGCTATTTATTTGTACACAATTACCTTGTGCAAATCGGGATCCTGGGAATACAGTCATGCTGGTAACATTTGCGAATATGTGATCCTCCTGTATATATACTGACTTAAGTCTGACGTGTTGAACGAGTAGCTTGATTAGATTCTTACAGCTTGGTGACACATGCTTGGAGGAAGCATGTAATCGGTCTTTGACTAATCAAAGATTGGCATAGTGGTCTGAGTCGCTGCCTTGCAGGACAAACAACGACATGATAGTCAGTGGTTCAAGCCAGACTATGGCTTCTCTGACTTTGCCCAGAACCCCCAGCACGAGGCAGCACAAATTGGCCTAGCGCTACTCCGGATTTGGGATAGATAAGTCGGATTATCTACATTGTCATGTCGCTCTCCAGCGACCCCGTGTGTTACTACAAGGTAAAAGACTAGATATAACAAACATTGGGAGGGAAGAAAATGGGGAAAGTATAATAAAAAAAAAAAAAGGTATTCAGTAAGGAAGTAAATTTAAAGACCACAAGGTAGACCACAAGGTAGAACACGGGGTAAAAGATTAGGTAGACCACAAGGTAAAAGACTAGATAGACCACTACATAGACCACTAGGTAGACCACAAGGTAAGACTAGGTAGACCACTAGGTTGCTTTTTGTGAACATTACTTGAGATGACTTTTTAATTTAGTACACATGGTCTGTTCCTGCTTGTTCTTCACACATATTAAATATTCCCTGCCTTCATGGAGCACCTTCATGGAGCACCTGCTATCTACAAAGCATGTGATATATACATTATGATTTACTTTCATTTAAGCCACTGTTGTTATCCTGGGTGTAAAGAGGGCGTCCGTTCAGCAGACACTGGTTCAGTGACCACAGACCCAAAACAGATCAGGCAAAGAAACACAAACAAGAGCAGATATTTGGTAATCCTCCGCTGTTTTAGTCTGTTTCATTTCCTTTCTTTTTCCCTCTCTGTCAGCCTTAATGACAGTCAAGACCAAGCCAAACCCTTTGGTGTTTTGTGGTATTTACTGTATTTCAACAGATGGTGTTCATTGTTCAGCTGGAATTGGAAGTATGTGTTAAAGTTGACATCAAGGTGGCCTATTGGCTGGGGAACTGAATCTGACTAGTATCCAAAAAGGTCCCTGGTTCTACCCCTCTGTAACACTCTTCAGGGTAAAACCCTAACTGGTTCTACCCCTCTGTAACACTCTTCAGGGTAAAACCCTAACTTCTCCTGCCTGTAATATTCCCACCATCAGTGCTGTAGATAATTTGCTTTTAATCATCGATAACATAACATTTTCTTAATCAAAAACACTAAATCCAGATCGCTGGGACCACATACACACAATGCAAACCCAGAGGTGTGGCAGAGACGTGTTATGTGCACACAGACCAACATTATAGCTTCTGGTCCATAAAGAGCTATCTTTACGACCCTACTTACTCACACTAACTACTCAAAACAAAGCACACTCCCCGCCCATTCAGAATGCAGCCGCTAGAGTCTGATGGCTCAGGGATTAAGTTGTCAGACTTGTAGTCGAAAGGTTGCTGGTTCGATTCCAGTGTCTGCCAATTGTCCTTGAGCAAGGCACTTTACCCTTCGCTTCTCCAGAGAGAGTTTCCCTATAGTTAATATAAGTTGCTCTGTATAAGGGCATCTGCTAAATGACAAAAATGTAAATGTGTCTTTAAACACAAAATGGGCGGTCCTTCAGGATGACCTTTCACATGGAATCAAACAGGTATCAGGCTTTATACACATGAAGCATTACTCGTCGTTCCCGGGCCCCGTGAGATCAACAGTGCTGACGTAAAATCTTGTCACCGCTTTTCACCACAAATTAAAGGAACTAGCGAGAACCAATGAGTGCCTCATGTTACATAAAAGGCATCTGCTGCTCTAAAACCCGAACCTCTCCCTCTAAATCTCTCTCCCCTGTCTCTCTCTGTCGACGTCAGGGAGTAGAGGAGAGACAGAGAAATGGGATTTGAGGAAGAGCGATGCACAACTACAAGCTTCTGGCTCAGAGCTCTATTTTGGTAGATAACCTACATGCACGTTGACACCCCCCTGACGCAGACTCTCCTGATGGGTGTGACCGAGGACAAAGGAAGGAACGGGTGCGGGGAAGTGAGCTGGAAGCGTCTAGTCTGACAGGGGAATGCGAAGTGCCATGTCCTACTGAGGTCACCTGCATCAAACACTGCAGACCGCTGTTAAAACAACAAGTCGTCCAGATGCAACAAGCAATGTGTCACCACAGCTGATGTTAGAATCCTTACAGGACACCACCTCCTCTCTCTCGCCCTCTTTTCCCTCCCTCTTTTTAAATAATGAGTATTTTCCACTAGGTCCAGTAAGACCGTCAGAGCATCTGAACACCTGCATTCCCTGGTCGCTCAACACCTCACCAAGGTCACTCCGTGAACAGCCGATTGAACGTGGAAAGGCCTCGCGTTCGTTCGGAGGGGTCCGCGTTTGCTGTGACCTGGGCCCGACAAAGAGATGTTACTCGCTAAAACCATAGAAATCAAACCTCTGTGGGTGGAGCGAGACACATGGTGCTGGTGCGCAGACAACAATCAAAGGGGTGGAAAGTGAAATTAAAGTTGTTGCTGGAGCAGCATATGGGATAACATAACTGTCTGACAAAATAAAATAAAAAAACTAATGGGTGGCAGAAAAACAGGATTCCAAATTGCATGAGCGGCGTCACAACCCTAGAATGCAGTTCCATTACCTCAGACCTTAAAGCCTATCGTATTATCGCCCGGACTGTGAATGCAGCGATGTTGTCATCATTGACATTGCGAGTGGAACAGCGTTACAGTCATGACATGGTTTTGAGCACATTTTTTAAAGCCCTGGTGCATTCGGAGGCTTTCTTACAATAATATGTGACCGAGCAGCCTGGCAGCCCAGCGCTTTGTCACACCTAGTCTATCCACTTGACTGACAATCAAAGGCCACGGCACAACGCCCTGATGCCAGAATAAGAACAATTCATCTATATCTTCAAAGAAGAGATGATGGAGGGACAGAAAGATACAGGACAGAGATATCCAGAAGGAAAGTGATACGGGCAACTATGAGATACAGGCAAGTGTGAGATACAGGGGAGAAGAGACACAGGAAAGAAATAGATAATGGAGAGAAAGAGTTTAGACAGACAGAACATGACCAAAACAATGGATGAATGCTTGAAAGAGGGGAAAAGACGGGGAGATTGAAAAATGTGCTAATCAAATTGTAGATTACGGTAACAGTCCGACACAAAGGAACTGCTGGTGCAACGGAGTACACTAGGCCTGTGTAAGCGCTTCCCTGTGCAACGGCACCCTCTGCTGTTCACAGGAAGCTTTCCAAGCACCCATCAACAATATCAACATGACATGCTAAGTGCTGTGCCTATATGCATGGTACTATTTTGGATGTCTGCTTGTGTATACATACAGTACTCACATTTGGTTTGAACACACACAGATAAATAGTTGCATTATGTTATACTATCCTTAAGCGTAAGGTTTCATATCTCAACTGCATGAGCAAATATATCCTAAGATCTTAATCATATTTAATATTAACAAAGAAGATAAGTTAACAAACACACAGACTGAATTCAATTATACAAATTATAATTCATAAGAGCCTCATTTGCATGAAACAAGCATGTTACATATTGGACATGACATCTGGTTTAGTTTTGACCATGATATATATTTTATTATAAACAGGGTTGTTTGAATCCTAAATACTGATTGGCTGAGAGCATGATAAATGAGGCCATATGACAGGTGTTTGGAAGGCTGTAAGGTGTTAGCCAGCAGCCTAGCGCCTTGTATTCCACTGCTGGTTTGCTTCTATAGCTAAGCAGGGTCGGGCCTGGTTAGTCCCTGGATGGGAGACCAGTGCTGCTGGAAGTGGTGTTGGAGGGCCAGTAGGGGGCACTCTTCCCTCTGGTCTAAGATCATTCCCAATGCCTTTAGGGTAGTGATGGGGACATCTGCCCTGCATAGGGTGCCATCTTTCAGATGGGATGTAAAAAGGATGTCCTGACTCTCTGTGGTCATTAAGAATCCCATGGCGCTTATCGTATGAGTGGGGGTGTTGAAGGACAACTTTGGCGCAAAATGATCCTAGGGGTTAATAACACATTGGTACCAAGTTGACCATTCTCTGGGATATATCTTCATGCTAATCGAACGTGCCCAGTTTTAGTAATTGATAATTACCTCATAACGCTAGTTGTAGTAGGGACCGTGGAAGTGTGGTGCTATTTCGAGTTGTTAGTGGTCTATAATAGCAATTTATTTTTACATTTTTTATTTTACATTTTAGCCATGACCCTTTTTTCCACCGACAAACTAGCAAAAGTGGATTTTGACACACCCAAAGCGCACTTGCGCCATGCTCTTCACGCCGTGCGCTTAGATCGTTAAAATAGGGCCCTAGATGTTCCTTTCAGATCCTTTATTGTATTTGTATGCGGGTGTGTGGTTCTGAAACAGGGACATATGCAAATGATCAGAAATCTAAAATGGACATATATTTCAAATAGTTATTACATGCCTAGCAGGTAGATAATAAACAAAAGATTAACTTGCAGTTGTTAAACTTAGATGTAGTGGTAGAATAAATTAGTATTACCGGTACTAAGCAAATACAAACTTTGAAATTAATAGACTATATCCCTTTTCACAGACCGACAATACTATACATCACGCTAGATCAGCTGAACAAATGATAATAACATGAGCTGTGATGAATTCCTCCCTACATAAACATTGTTTTATATACATTGTCTAAGAACAACACACTCTTACCAAATTGAGGCAAGTAAGTCTTATAAAGCAACCTTTAATATTCAGCGTTCTAAACAATTAAACATACCGCGCTGCGCCATTAATCAACTGCAAACGAACCAAAACATGCCCGACGATATCAGAGTGCAATAACACAATGTAAGGTTCTTATGAAGTAAAACACACAACCAACATCAGTATTACTTACGGCAGCTTTTTTCAAACTTTTTTCTCAGTGACCCAAATTTTCTAAATGACAAATCATTGTGACCCAAATGTCATGAAAAAAGGTGTTTGCAAATATATAGTTTCCTATCATTATTATTTATATTTAGGTGTATTAACATAATACATTAGTTATAATTGTCACCAGACTTATAATCTTCATTTTCTTAATATCAACAGTATTATATACAGTTGGGCAAAAATGTATTTAGTCAGCCACCAACATTTGATCTCTGTCATTGCCAACAAAGTGTATATAACAAAGTATTGAGATTAACTTTTGTTATTGACCAAATACTTATTTTCCACCATAATTTACCAATAAATTCATTAAAAATCCTACAATGTGATTTTCTGGATTTTTTTTCTCGTTTTGTCTCTCATAGTTGAAGTGTACCTGTGATAAAAATTACAGGCCTCTCTCATCTTTTTAAGTGGGAGAACTTGCACAATTGACCTATCGCCGGCCCCTCCCCCAAAACTGCCATTGTCCAATCACACATCATAGCAACCGTAACAATGTGAGCAGGTCCGACAAAAATTGACTCCAAGCAGGACGGTAAAGCGGTGCGCCAACAGCATTTGTAAATCTGACATTAGATACCCCGAGAGATTGTCTGGAGGAGATGTGTTCTTTCCCTTCCCAA
>JACXGM010037573.1:0-11068 GCA_016801145.1 Umbra pygmaea
TAATCAAACTGTCAAATTCCTTGTAACCTTCAAGCAATAACCGTTGCTCTGCTGCGGAAAAAAACTTTGGCCATGATGAGCAGCAAATAGCAGTGTTGCTGATCAGCGTTTCTACTGTCGATACATCTCCCCTTTTATGGTAACGCGCGTACGCGCAATCATCTCAGATGACTCAATCCAGCGATACTAATCGTAAACGGCAGGTGTGTTCGAAGAATTAAAAATTAGCCAGATCATGATTAGCCAGATGAAGTCATCTTGGATGTGTCATTTGATCTCAGATGTATTAAGCGACGTACAAAGAACGGACCCCTGGTTAGTTTGATCCATGTTTATTATTAGGATATAATATAATGTTTTTTGGTCTGTCAAGATTGCATAACCATGCATAATGTTCTGCCACGATGAAAGATTTTAAGAAACCCAGACCAACTACAGCAGATTGCTTAGTGTTGACATTGCGCGCTTCATTTCATATGCGCATGGATCTCCAGTATACACCCAGCTCCGGCCCGAGCCTTTTGGAGGACTAAGCAGAATGTGCTGAATCATGATTTGGGGGGCCCCCTCCTACCATGCTGAGTCACCTGTGCACTTGATTGGGGGCCCCCTGGTGGCCAGGGGGCCCCCAAGCAGCCGCTTAGTTTGCTTATGCCTCGGGCAGGCCCTGTGTACACCCAATAAGACTGGGCTGAGCCTAGAAGTGTGTGTGTGCGTATGTAACAGAGAGAGCGAACAGAGTGGTGTGTAAAACTGGACTCTGGTTGATGTTTGTGTCTTTGTGTGAGTGAAGTTGAATGTGCTATATGTTAGATAGGAAGTATGGTTTGCTAGTCAGGGACTAATTGTTAGGAATACAATTGTACACTATGTAGCCTATTGTTCCATTAATTATGTTAGACATATTTTGTATATGAATCTGGTGAAATGAACTGATTTTGGAAATTTTTTGTTGTTGTGCCTTTGTACTTTTATGTTTAAAAATGAATTTGGTCGTTTTTGGAACTGAAGGATGAGTATATGGTTGTCTGCACTATTTGTATTAACATACTACTTACAATTTTTCCGGCGTAGAAATTGATGGTGTGCTGCAACATTTTTGATAGCACCCAAGTGTGTCGTGTCATGAAAAAGGTTGGGAAACACTGTTCTACGCCACGGAAATGAGGTCATCCTGAAATCTGAGGCCCCTTTGCTGTTGTTGTTAAGTGCTAATAAGCAATTGAGGGTAAGGGCTACCTGTGCTGCATGCGACTATAACAGCTCATAGCTCTATCTTCTGATAGATTATGGTAGTACCCCAGAATTAATGTATGTTGTGTTGATATGCTTAAAAGAACCATGTGCGCACCACTCGTCTTACCATAGATCTGTACCAAGGGTTGCGTTGCTGACGAGGCAAGGTTAAAGAGGGACTTGGGAAGGGAAGAAAATCAGGAAAAATTCACCTAGATTCCAAAGAGTCATAGTAGCCCTTTGAGTAGATTTTCTAAACAGTTTCTAGTTGTGAGTTTGCCTTAATTGTAGTTGTTGTGTACATTTCCCCCATAAATATATTAAACTATATTTAATTTACAGATTTTTACAGTTACTTTATTTTTACACAGCAATGTTTGAGAGACTTACCCTTGATCTCACTATAGTAATTATCCAGTGTCAGTAGGCAGTATAAATAGAAAGTGGCAGAATGAAACATATACATAATATTATTGTGAACCCGCTCACAAAAACTAATTTTGTCTGAGTACGTCGACGGGGGTGCAGGAACGAAAGATGATGGTGCTGGTATCTGGCCACAGTGCCTCTCCATAGTCATGCCAAATTAAAACCCTCAGTGAGAAAATTAGAGGTACGTTAAGTACATCTGCAAGCAAATCGGCGCATGGGATCATTGGATCAGACAGGACCACGTCAAACTTCGCCTGTTTTAGATTGTCCATGAGCTCTTTGTTATGGAACATAGAATCACACATCTTGAGGTTTAGATCTGTCATTCTCCCCAACACATCTTTGATCTTCAGGCCCAACTGCAGCATAGAGGCATTCTGACTAGTCTCTCATACATCCAGTAATTAATCAAGTCATCGGTTACAGCCTGCATGTTGTGCTTCTCGAAAGGAACGTTATAAACTTTGAAGGTATATCCCGCTGGTTTGGTGTAGTTGACGGATGGTGAGGCAGAGCAAACCAGTACAGTGACACTGTGGTTCCTCGCCACTAGCTCGTCCAGGATCACAGGCATGTTAAGCCAGTGACTGTACTGCAGGAGATACCAGCACATTACCCCTATGTGTGTCCGGACACCTGCAGAGAATAACAAGTGCAACGCTCAGCAACGACCTCACAGAAACCATTGTAGAAGAGTAGATGCATTCACCCACATCCAGGATTTAACTAGTACTGTTTGAGATCAACAATATCCTGAAAGAGGCGTGGTCACTGCAGTTTCAAAGTCTAAGACTATTAAAGGTCACAAGATGAGGTAGTGCAAGTTACTGTGAACTCTTGTGAAAAATCTGAACCCTTTTTAAATTAAATGTTTAAAAGGGCGAAAATACCACCAATGTTAAGGAATCATGTAATTGTCCCCAACAATAATTGCGATTAGTCTAAACGTATTTTTCATTGTTTTCAATTTCGGCTCCACAAAAGCAAGTTCATAATAATTTAGAAACAACCGAATACTAATGTTTTAACTTGGGAAGAGTTCAGAAATCTATATTTGGTGGAATAATAATAATTTTATAACAATAATAATTAGCTTTCATTTGTCTTGGCATGCTCTCCACCAGACTTTCACATTGATGTTATGTGACTTATTGTCACTCTTGGCAAAAAAAGTCAAGCAGCTCAGCTTTGTTTTTGTTTTTTTGGGATTTTTCCAGATTTTCCTCCCTTCATGCTCTATTCCTGCCTTGTCAGCATTTCCCAAACTCCTCGTACAGATGTGTGGGATGAAGAACGGCACACACATGGTTCATCTAACCACATGTCCCCCAAACCACAGATTTTCTTCGCACTGTTCATCCAACACGGAAGCCTTTAGTCAGATCATGCATGGCATGATTACATTCACCCACTATTCTTCCATGATTGAATTTACAGGCACCTGATCTGAACACAAGGAGTCGCTATAGAGCGACGTAGCAAAGTAGATGATTCAATTTATCAATCCCAAATCCCGTAGCCAAGGAGTGGCTGGAGAGCGACGTGACAGGATAGATAATCTAACATATCAAACCCAAATCCCAGGCAGTGCAATGTTTTTGTGCTGCCTCGTAAAGGAGGCCCGGGGAAAGTCAGAGAACCCATGGTCAGGCTCGAACCAATGACCATTGTGCAATGCAGCGACTTAGTCTATTACACAGACCCCAGGTTGGCTTTGATGGTTCATGACCACGCAACTTCCAGAGGTTTTTAATGGGGTTGATTTTAGAAAAATCAGCAGTGGTCTCTTAGTTTTTTCCAGAGCTGTATGTCATGAACTTAATATGTGTTTTAACAACCTGCTACTAGCTACATCCCATTTCAGTAAGGCTATGTCCATAGCTACAACCTTATTTATTTCTTGCTAGTTGCAATTATTAAGCGTAAAATCTGTTGGTGTGCCTCAACATTTTTGGTCCCTCCAAAATGTGCCATGTCTTGACATAGGTTGAAAAACACTGGTTTAGAACACAACAGATATGTTTCTGCAGAAGGTTGGCTAGGAAACAATACCTAAGCTGATGAAATTCAAGAACGCCAAAAAGATTAGCATTCTGTGCAAAGGATTGGGCGGCTAAAGAGGTGAATGGCAAAATAAATCCTACAACAAGAGGAACAGGATAAACCCTTCTGTAAGCCCCAATCTGTGTGATGTAATAGACCATAAAAATGGAATCAATACAAACCTCATTAAACTTTTTTTTTTGGTCATTCGATTAGTACAAAACAAAATGGCTGCCGCCATTTACAATTCCTCTTTACAATTAAAACAGTGCTAAACATGTGTAATCAAGCATGTTTTTGCTTGAAACTAACCCTTGCATTGTTGTTAGCACGCATGTTTTTCTTGAAAAGTGTCCAATGGAGAAGGAAATGTAAGGGCCTTGTGTTACCGGTCATTCAGGTCGTGCTGAAAAGCTTGAATCTACACATCCATCGGATCGACTAGATAAAGGAAGATTGAATCAGTTCTCAAAAATACTCTTTTTTATTATTTAGGATAAGCATTACATAGAGAGGTATACACGTGGCTCCCAGGTGATTTTGGTTTTAAAATCACAGTGATAGCTGTTGTAACAGAGGGGTGTGAATCTAAATGAATGGGAGTAAATGAAGGAGTTTGTAATGGTTTGTAGGTATGGAGCCGCATGCAGTTATGTCCTTTCAGGCAGTGGTGTCGTGGTGCCTGGAGAAATGGGTAAACTCTTAATTTATGCCCCCAATATTTTTTTAAGCATCCCAGCAAAGGAAGAACGCTCTGTTTTATAAACAGTGACATGTAAGACTAGTCTTGCATATTAGTTCACAACAAAACGGGCCAGTAGGCTTAGTACCATATCTGCACATTATCACTTAACTTTTGCTGCTTAACTTCACGGAGAAAGGATCATTACTGGCCCACAGACTATAGGAAGAGATAACTTAATAATCATGAGTTCTGAGTGACTATTCCATAGTCCAACTGATCCTTAGTGACTAATTAAAAAAATTATATATACATAACAAAAATATATACATTTTACAATTGCCAAATGTGATTAGATTTTTCAGGTTGGCGAGTAGATTTCAGAAGGCCATCCGCTCCACTGGGGGGTAAATGTTTGGACTTGAAGTCATGTAATAAAATATCTGGCATAATGGCTCACTCAAATCAATGCTGTTTTTACTACCTTGGTTTGAATCACTTAGGTCATGTGACCTCAAAGCTATTGAATTTCAAAGCGTTTCTAGCACTTATATCAACTTGTTAATGAATAATACAGGCTGTGCAATGTGTGGCCTGTCACTCTAAAAGATACTACCTTGATTTGGGGCTCGGCTTATATCGCTTGCATGCTATTGAACTTTAAATGTCTGAAAATCTGTCAAATATCGAACATCAAACTATCTTTACCACGGTGCGTTGGGCATTGTCAGATTGACGGTACCTGCCTAGCCCAATATTGTGCGTGCGCGTGGGGGAATCAAAGGATCACTGCATCACTGTCTTTACTGTTTTTTTATTCACATGAGATTGGATTAGCTACTAAATTATGCACATTAGAGGAAATTTAGAAGTGGGTATACGCAATGCTGACTGAAAAAGAAGTAGGTATACGCTGTATACCTGCGTATACCCTGCACTTAACCACTGCTTTCAGGTATTTAAAACAGCTGTGGCATAGCGAGCTATGTCGCTGCATTGCATGACAGTCTACCTCATGATAGTCACGGGTTCAAGCCTGACTATGGGTTCTCTGACTTTCCCCAGGCCTCCTGCACGAGGCAGTGCAAATTGGCACAGCGCTGCCGGGATTTGGGTTAGATATATCAGATTATCTATCCTGCCACGTCGCTCTCCATCGACTCCTTGTGTCCAGATCAGGAACCTGTGTGTTACATCACGGAAGTATAGTCAGTGAACGTAATCATCCTGTGTATGATCTGACTAAAGTCTTCCATGTTGGATTCACAGTGTGAAAACGATCGGCGGCTCAGGGCGACGTGGTTAGATGAGCCATGTGCATGCCCCTCGCCATCCCACAGATCTGTCCAAGGAGTTGCGGAGCTGCCGACAAGGCAGGATTAGAGGGAATTGGGAGGGGAGAAAATCACAAAGAGCTTCGCTTAAGATCAAAATAAGGAATGCAAAAGATTTACAAGCAGTATGCGGCACGCAGGCTTGTCGTGTAACTAGGCTCGAGAATATAAGCTTTTTGTGGCATCAAAGAATACCACACAGTACAAAAAACACACATAACAAGGGGAGAAAAGGGAATCATGTACACACAGGAAATGATTATCGATGATTACATGTGCGCAGGAGAGGGCAGTGGCACAGGGACACCCAAGAAGATGTAGCTACGGCAGGAGATGTTACAGAGTTCCACAGGGCTCGGTTTTGGGGCCTTTATGGTTTATAAAAATTATATTTGTAACTGTGAGAATTTTTTTTTTTTCACTTTTACATGTATGATACAATATTGTACACGGCAGCTCAATCTGTGGCACAAACATTTTTGCACTTGCAGTCTGATATTTAACTTTTATAGAACTCTCTTTAAAAAAAAAAAAAAAGAGGTAATGTAGGTTTTTTGTAAAACCTACAGTATATATAGTATTCTCTAGATCCAAAAGCATTGATTTGGATCATTTAAAAATTACAACCATGTACAATTAGGTTTTAGAATGTGTTTCTTTAGTCAAATACCTTTGAATCTTGTTGCATGACAAACTCTCTTTTGAAGCCCACTTCGCTGAGTTAGCAAGAAAGTTGAAGATCAGACTTTCTATTCTTTATAGTAAAATAGCTTTTCTGTCACCTCAACATAGAAATTATATTCAGGACACTTCTGTCATTACCTGACAATGGTACATTATATGCAGGCTTCAGCTTCAGTCTTGAAAAGCTTGGATGCAGCATTGAGTTTTTTACAGGTGCACACCACTGGTTAATGTTTGTCAAGAGAGCAGAAAAAACCTTTATTTATCTTTCTTTAAAAATGTATTGGATATATAGCACCTATCATACCCGCTCAGAAGATTGGTTGGTATTAGGGACACCTCGAGCACATTCGGAATTAGGTAAAACTTTCTTTACTATGCCCTCCACTTTGTTCTGCAGGAGGGTTTTAAGTTGACAGCCACTGTTCCTTTAGCAGAGTTCAAAGTGATGTTGATTGACCATGTTACTGTACGTCGTGTTTGGTACTCTTAATGTGTTTTTAAATCTGTGTTTTTTTATTGTTCATCTTTGTAATTCAGTGCAATACTGCAAATGAGAACTAGGGTTCAGTTGGATTTCCCATTACAAATAATATAATATGAAAATGAAAAGATTAACATACTGAAAATCATGTCATTCTTTTCACAAATTAATAGTTAAAATGCTTATTCAATCACATATTTCAGTATTCATTCCAGCTTATGGGGATCCTATTAACATATAAACATGTCATATTGGGTTCACAGCCACTAATCTGCCAGATTCTGACAGGCTTTACAGACGTCACCAATGAGAACTCTTTCTCCAGACTGTCTCTACATTTTCCCGGCAAGGATCACACTCTGAACATCTGAAAGGGCACGCGTCAAACAGAAGCAATGAGGACTTGATCTGGAGCCTGTGACAGCTGAGCACATTCATAGACCTTTCAGTTCGACGCTAGGCCCTGTGGTCTGGTCGTTCACCCAGAAGCTCCCCATCTTGGGTCTAATCCTGACGGAAAGGTAGTGGACTGGATGGAGAACCCTCCATGAGGATTGGAAGAGGTGGAAAAGCCACACATAAAATGAATTGCATAAGTGACCCACATCCACTGGAGAGAAAGCACAGTTAAAGAAAACACATATTATTCACAAATGCAAGGCCAGATAGAAGTCGCTGCATAGGAAAATGTTTGGCTCAGTTCAGTAATAGATAGATCTTTAATGTTATACCTGGTAAGCACAGATAAAAACTATTGTGAGGGGCTGAGGTTGGCTGACGATGGTGCAACAACGCCCTCCTGAGGGAGGATAGTGCCCAGGTACTAGTGATTGCACCAGCTGTGGGCACTAAGGAATGTTGTCTTTGTTTGTATTTACGGGGCTGAATCGGCAACAGCTGGAGGCCTCTAATCCTGAGTATGGTGACGTAGGAGTGATGTGAGTAACCTGTCTGAAAGTTGTAATTGTTCTCGTAGCCGTGCCAAGAGAAATCTGAATCATTCCAAATCTTGCCTCTTGCAGAGACAGAGAGCATGAGTAGGAAGTATTTCTAATCCATCAAAACGTTACTGAAATATTTTATTCCGATGCTTTTCAGGGACTCCATGGGTTTCTCTCTATAATGTAACCCTGCTACGGGGCCATAACGTGAGATACAAGGTAATGGAGCCTTTTAAACATTGTTGTGTTTCTTTAGTAATGAACAATGGAGAAATAGAGTCTTTAAACACTTCAGGTGTAAATTTATTCCCTGTCAAAGTGACCCTAAAATGAATGGAATGCTAACAAAGATTATACCTTGTTATACTCAGAACCTCCCCATAGAAGCCTCAACTTCCGGGTGCAAGCCCCTTGGTTTGAATAGACCGCAACAGTCCCTGACCCTCCTCTGAGAGAGCTTAGGATCTGGAAGAAAATGTACTATTCATTTCTCCCATCGACTTCCGGAAAAATCTGTATATTAAGTGTTTTTTAGACCATGCCTTAGGCTAACCAGCTATGACGTGACGCATAAGCATACAACATATTATTTTGAGTGAAAAAAAACGATCAGAAAATCCAAAAAGAGAGGTACACAGTTAAGTATTGTGAAATGTGGATTTTGCTATGTAAAAATAGGGGCAGTGCAAAGTCAGGAACCTTAGCAATAGAATTGTCAAAATGTTGATTTTTGAGCTGGATTTTCTCGATAATTCCACAGTAGATATGGACATATGGGGGCATCAATGGATAGGTGAGGAGCTGTAGTATGTGAATCAGGTGACATATTCAATGGGAAACCATATTTGTCTCCTAGGGGGCTGTGCATAGTCAGGAATTGTTGCAATAAATGGTTGAAACCACAGGGTGAGCATCCGGTTTAGCAAATTGACGCAAATGAGGAAGTGCCTTAAACCTGCATTCTATCAGAATTCCAGCTGGGGGCGATACGTCTGGTTGCAAAAGAGCTCTGTTTCTGTAATAGTCTATGAGAATGATCTTGATTTATTACCTCAGTAAACATTTTCATAATGAGTATATGGTCTCAATTGCTAGATTTAAGCCTTCTGCAATTTATCATGATGTTCATTTTTTTAATTATGGTCTCGTTGATTTTTAAATTGGCGATAAAGAAAAGGGATGTTTAGGGCATGGCTATGGCGTTCAGTTGTACGAAAAGACACTCAAAGGAGTTGGCAGTTCAGTTTTTCCAGTAAGTAACTTTACCTTTTGATTTACATTTTGTTTTACTATTGTTTTTTGTTAGCATCCCAATTAATATCAGTTAGCAAGCTAGATTACTCCTCCCTTTCATCTAAAATCGTCACATCTGCAACCAAGATGTCTGCGCCCGTAACTGCAAATTTGATGACCCAAATCAGATCTTCACAAACTAATTGGTGACGTCACACATGGTTATATTCAGTAATATACAATCTATGGTTGAAACAGGCATTTAATGTGGAATTGACCACGTTCAGCGTCGTCATATAATAGTCCAAAAACTGTTTTTGTATATTTTTTGTAGATTAACAAATTTATATTGTGCAGGTTACACAGGTAACATCTCAGAGTTTTAGGGATTAAATTCAAATTTAAAACAAAGGATCAGACAATATTGGGAAATGGTGCTTTAAATTGCAAGATAGCTATTCTTGGCAGATGTGGAGGTAGAGCAAATTAACCAGGTGTTACAGGGGAATGGGAGTTGCCAGGGTTGTCAAGGTTTACAGACAAGCTGCAGGTAGATCCGGGGAGCCAGGCAACTCTTGATGCTATATCATAGAGCCGTTTGTTTTATTACAGGAGACAGGATTGGGAAACATCAATGCATCCTTTATCACAATGTAAATTGGCTGGTTTTAAAATGTTGCAGAAAAATTCATTTTGCACTTTTTGTTTATAGAGATCTTTTGTAAAAAAAGATCACCTTTTATCAATTCACTTTTAACTCTCAGCAAATTGGCTACCAGACTCGAGCTCAGCGGTGGCTATCACTGGAGATCCCTAAGATCTCCACTGAATTGGGTAGAACTGGTTTAAGTTCCTTTGCACCACACTTATGGAATGAATTAGAATGCACTTTTAAATTGGATGAACTGGTGCCATTAGGGAATTTTAGACATTTACTTGAAGAACATTTTATTACTGACTGTGTTTGTCTTATGTGATTGTTTTGCTTTGTTCTCACTTTTTAATTGCTTTTAATTTGCGGTACTTATTTTTTTATTATACATTGTATTTTTATTTTATCTACCCAGGTCGTTGATGCAAATGAGAACTTGTTCTCAGTCAACTTACCTGGTTAAATAAATAAATAACTATATGTATTATAACTCAAGAGGTCCTTGGAAATTCACCAGGCGACAGAAGTTGGCACAGATGGATGGTGGAAGTCAGAGAAAGAGCAATGTAAGAGCCAAAAACATGAACCTCTTTTTGACTTTCAAACACTTTGACTTTTAAACAGTTGCTGGTTGTTGCACTCCACTTAAATCGGCAAGGTACAGAAACGTTTCTTCATTGAGCATCAACCTGTTGTTGTGGTGTAGATGTCGGATGGATGAAAATGTATAGTGCACACATGGGTGCTATTCTGAGAAATAATACAATTTGATCCATCATTCCTTCTAATTGAAAAATACAATATGCCTGATTTTAGTTTGCTCTATGTTAGTTTAGGAAGACCTGAATTTAAAAATAATTTAAACGATTTTTGTAGTGTGTAGAGTAGACCATAATTGTAGGCCGTAATTGAACTCAACCTCCGGTACAGTAGGTGGTGAAGTCTGTCTGCCTTATAACGTTGGCTGCGATCTACCAATCCATTAAAAGAAGAAGAAATAAATGAGAGAAAATAAGGCTGCGTCTCAATCACAGGGTGAGCATCCGGTTTCACAAATTGAGGCAAATGAGGAAGTGCCTTAGACCTGCATTCTATCTGAATTCCGCTGGGGGCGATGTGTCAGGTTGCAAAAGAGCTTGGATTCTGTAAAGTCTATGAGAAATTGAGCCACTTCTCACTTGGATTTATTACTTTAGTAAACACTTTCATAATGACTATATGGTCTCAATCGCTAGATTTAAGCCTTTTGTAAAAAGTCATAATGTTAGTTTTTTTAATTATGGTATCGTTGATTTTAAAACAGGCGATAAAGCAAAGGTACGTTTAGGGTGTGGCTATGATGTGATT
>JACXGM010037574.1:0-11069 GCA_016801145.1 Umbra pygmaea
CAAGGCAACTGAAAAGAACGTACTGTAGCAATGAAATCACCATATAGACTAATTTAAATGAACTTTGTAAAATATATATTATTGAAAAATATATTAAATAAAAAAATATATTAAAGAAGTACAAAAATACATTTCTGATTCTGATTATCTTTGGGCCTGCAGAGAAGGCCTTGCAGGCCCTGACGGCCCACCACTGTCCATTGTCGCCTGGCTTTGACGAGGGGGCGGAGAATTCGCATCAGCTGTGTGCTTTGCCATCAAGTGATATTTCAGACTGGACGTGCTGCAATGATAGCTCAGTTCACAATGACCAAACACACAGATCCCTTTGGTCTTGTCAATGGAACCATTTGGCAACTTTTTAAAAGTAAACAGTCCATTCAGAATTTTATTGGCATCCATTTCGTTATCTCGCGCTCGCCATCCACTCAAAACGTAACGTAGCCTACTACTCTTTGGCCAGCTCGCAACGCAAGCCCAAACAAGTGTGTTCACGGTGCCTGTTGTTTTGTTTACACTCTAGCTAGATCCGGTGTGGTGTTGTAGTTATTCTAATTTTACTAATTGTTGCAACAGCATGTGAAAAAAACTACAAAGTTTGCTAGGCCAATTGTTGTGAATTGGATTTGCGTTAATTTGCGGGATAAAAAAAATTACGCCGCTAAAATGGGTTTGCATTAACGCCGTTAATAACGCGTTTAACTGACAGCACTAGTTGTAAACATTCACTTACCACAAAAAACATTCACTTATCACTGACATGCTAACCATGCTAATCTTTTTTGTAATGAAGCGATAACTAGCCAGTGGATGTCCTATTTAAATACACTGGTGGCTGGCTCGTTAGCCTAACTGTCTTAACTACCACTCACATTACACACCCTGGGTTTTCCAGAGCCCTCTACCTCCACCCCTTGGACAGACTGCAGAGCTGACTTCCTAACACAATTACACTACTGGTAGACATTACACCCGATCCAAATTTACAGGACAGTTGTATTTTCCCGACTAGTTATGGCGCTTATCTAGCCTGATTCAGGGACAGGAACCAGGCAAGGGCTTACCCATGAAAGTGCGGCACGTTGCAATACCACACATCACAGGTTGGGTTGTTAATCTATCTATCCCTAGACCACTTTTTTCATATTTTAAAATATCAAGAAATAGCCTACAGTTTTGACAGCTTCATTATAAGTGGGTCTCTGAAAGAGGAATTACAGTAGCCAACCGTTCTCACCAGCAAAATTAAGATGAAATACTTCTCTATGAAAACAGATATTTGAATCAGACTTACAAGTTGCCTGCTGATATTGTTCTGACTATTGTTTTATTTATATTTTCTGTAAATTGTTGAGGCATATAGCCTACAACTGAATTCATATGCATTATTAGTAGGATAAATTATCTCTATCCACTGTCATTGAAATTTGTGCAAATCACCCTCTGATCGGTTGTGGAAACATATGGCAGCACCTACATGGAAGTGCTGTAAATTGGACACATTAGATTTCTGTAATGAATTTGTTAATTTTATAAACTTGGTAAAAGGAGATTTATGCTATAAAGCTCTATAATGTTGGCTAAAATGTGCAGGTTTCAAAAGTAACTAGGATTTTAAATTTATTATCTCAGTAAGAAGCTGATGAAACAATGATTCTCTACAGTGACACGGGTAGTAGCTCACATTGTTTGGAACTATTGGGGGTCTCCATGGTCCATCATTGCTGTAAAAAAACTTGCCAGATGAAGTGAATGGAGATGAGGCAGCTCTCTCTCTCAAGGGCTCTGAGTCTGTCATGTGTTAATGCTTACTTAATTATACTGTATTTGGCTAACTCATATTTGACCTTTACAGTACAGTCTTATAGTAATAATTAAGAAAAAATGGTTCCTCATTTGTCCTCATAGGAGTAGTGTTTTATGGTTCCTAGAAAAACACATTTTTAGTTCCAATGGAAAAACATTAAGTTTAGGCACCCCTGACAATTGCCATGATCTTAATTAATTAATAATTGGGTGTTTGGATCAGCAATTGCATTTTTTATAAATCAAATAACTGAAAGACACATTAATATTTCAGTAGTAAAATTACATTTATTGGATGAACAGAAAATGTGCAATATACATCAAAACAAAATTAGACAGGTGCATAAATTAAATAAAGAAATATCGCATTAATATTTAGTTGAGCCTCCTTTACCAGAAATAACAGCCTCTAGATGCTTCCTATAGCCTGTAATGAGTGTCTGGATTCTGGATGAAGGTATTTGGATCATTCCTCATTCCTTCTTGCAAAACATCTCCAGTTCAGTTAGGTTTGATGGTTGCCAAGCATGGACAGCCCGCTTCAAATAACCACACAGATTTTAAATTTTATTCAGGTCTGGTGACTGGGTTGGCCATTCCAGAACATTGTACTTGTTCCTCTGCATAAATGCCATAGTAGATTTTGAGCAGTGTTTTGGGCTTCTCCTGAAGTGTGCTGAATTGTTGAACGATGCACAGTGACACCATCTGCAGGAAGATGATGTTGTAGGTCTTTGGAGGTGGTCTGTGGGCTGTTTCTGATCGTTCTTTCCCTCTCCGATATTTTACTTGGCCTGCCACTTATGGCCTTAACAAGAACTGTGCCTGTGGTCTTCCATTTCCTCACTATGTTTCTCACAGTGGACAGCTTAAATATCCACGATAACTTTCTGCAGCTTTCCCTTAAACCATAATGTTGAACAATCTTTGTTTTCAGGTCATTTGAGAGTTGTTTTGAGGCCCCCATGTTGCCACTCTTCAGAGAGTCAAAGAGAATATCAACTTGCAATTGGCCACTTTAAATACCTTTTCTCATGATTGGATCTAATTGTCTATGAAGTTCAAGGCTTACCCTACAGTCACACGAGCGACAAAAGACAGCGACACGCACTCACTTGGTGGGCGTTTCTGTATTGATACTAGCATGCCGTTGCCTAGTATCTGCGAGAGGTCTTAAAAGTTACTTCAGAGGAATTGTGAATTCACAAAAACAAAGTTTTTTTATTTAAAAGTATGTATTTCTCGATAGAAGTAACAAAATATATGAGATAAAATGCCAAACATATTAGATATATACAGAAATAAGATGTCCCAAAGCGTTTCCGCCATCTTGAATTGTTTTCTTCGACTCGAGCAACCAAAGTATACGTCATGCTGCCTTCACTCCAATTGGCAGTCGCTTTGTCGCTTCGCTCAACATTTGCATAAAATAGACTTCTTGTCTATTTTTGCCCCGCCTTGCTTGCAACAGCGACAAGCTTGTCGCCTGTCTCTGGCAAACGGCCACTTGGGTTGAAAATGAATGGCAGCCTGTCACTTTGTTGCTGACTTTTGTCACTCGTGTGACTGTAGGGTAAATGACCAAACCAATTGCGTGTTCCAATGAATCAATGCTAGGTAGTTACAAGTATTCAAATCAACAAAATGACAAGGGTGCCCAAATTTATGCACCTGTCTAATTTCGTTTTGATGCATATTGCACATTTTCTGTTAATCCAATGAACCTCATTTCACAACCGAAATATAACTGTGTCCTTGATAGACCAAAATAACATTTCTGATACAAACACCCAATTATTTATAAACGAAAATCATGGAACTTGTCAGGGGTGCCTAAACTTTTGCATACGACTTTATTAAGCCCTTTCAGGATCCGTTAAGAACCTGCAGTGGAAAAGGTTCTATATGCTTATGTATGGTTCTATATGTAACCAAAAAGGGTTCTCACTGGAACCAAAAAGGTTAATTTCTTGCAACCATAAAATTGGTTTCCCTATGGCAGGGTTAGTCATGTCTAACCTAAGGGGTCCAGAGCCGGCTGGTTTTCTTTTCTACCTCATCATTAATTGCACCCACCTTGTGTACCAGGTCAAAAAAAGTAACCGATTAGAAAGTAGCAATGAAAACACGAAGTGGAACTGGCTTCGGGGCCCATAGTTGACTATGCCTGCCCTATGGGGACAAACAAAGAACCTTTTTTCAAAGAATGTAGGCCAGTTGTCCAGAGTTTTAGTACATTGATAAATACTCTAAGTCAAAAACACTTTTGGTGTAAAATAGTGTAGCACCGTATTGTCCGAACCAACAGCTTACACTGTAGCTTATTTTAATCTCTCCAACTTGTGTAAGATCTATTTCTAAGGAAGCTAACTTTAGTCAGCCTGACTGGTCATCAAAGAACACTAGGAATCAGAAGGGCAGTTCTTTTCCTACACATGATGGAATTAACACACGCTACAAGGAATTAGTATTTCTAAGTGGCATAAAAACGAGTTGGTATGCATCGTCTATCCCAGTGCCGCATTGCAAACTTGGATATGGTGGTGTATGTTGTTTCGTGTCTACTTGGATTAGGGGACATTATGCACACTGAAATCCAGTGTCAAATCCATTTACAGTGTGAATTAGCCCCAGACAAAGATTTCTGGTGTGGGTAACTGCCTCATAATTTGAGCTGAGATCTACCTTTTAGATTTCGAACAGGAAGTATGCATGTTATGTGCTCCATATCTGCTCTCTTGTCATGTTAATCCGGGGACAGAAAACAGACACACGTCTCTAGAAGCCTTGGGGATAGAAATATAAATAAACTCTGGCACTTAACGCTTTTGGGCTTTCTGGGTAAAAGCTACCCTAAATTTCCTCGATCTTCGAAACGATAAAAGATGTAAAATAACACTTCTTGTTTATTTGTTTTCCAAATGACATCCTCACTACTACTTTTTGGTTTCCTAATTCAAACGGAGCAACACTGCTGTTGATTGAGGAAAATGCTGGTAAATGACTATCTGCCTACAGGAGAATAGAGTAATCAAAGAGCTTGTTTCCACTGATCCATAAGAGTGAATAGGCTATGTACAAATTCAGTCAGACATTTGCATACTAATGATGGTAACGTGTTATGAGGTGTTGCTACATTATCCTAAATCTAGGTAGGGAATTCAATATAGATAAAAAAAGATTAATGCCCTATACCTCTACACAACATGTCTAAACATATAAAGTATAAAATTATATTAAAATATAAAACACTTAAAAAAACATGTAAACGTATAAAAAACAACTGCACCTTTATAAAAACATTCTTCATTTTTAAATGATTACAATCGGAATAACTGTTGACTCATCAAATCTGTGTTCCTGTCCAATGACAAACAGGATGTTAACAGCCATCACTCCCAGAGGAAGTGTGTGCCTTTCGACATGAGCCTTTAGTCACAACTTCTGTGGAAAATTCTAGGTTGGTACTGATGGATTTAGGGGTCACACCTGGTCTATTAGGGCCTGCGGTCATCCGCCAGCCCTTCCTCTATCCGCTCCTGTCAGTCTCATGCGAGGCACCCAGGGGCGGCCAGGCACACGGTGACACCTCTTGCACTGTCTGGGGCTACTTCCTGTCACCTGATCTCATCCTTAGTTTCCATGGAAATGTCATTGGTGGTTCTGTTTAACTGAACTGGAAATAAAATGAGAAATCGAGGGATGAGCAACAATAGAATATATTACATCTCATGTTCAGCTCAAAGTTTACAGAACAGACTGGCAATGCACTTTGTTCCAAAAGGATCCATATCGAGTCCAAATGTTGTTGTGATGAAGTCAAAAAGACACGTAGCAACATTTTGCTCGTAAACCTTATTTACTGTGATAAAGTACCTGGGTAATACTTTTTTTTGTGTGCACATGGCATGTGAAGAACAAATGGGTCCGTACATAACAAAGTTACTGACCTAATGTATTTTACCAAATGTTGGTGCTGTCATGCATCAAAGCCAAAGAGATGAAAACATCCCTGGCCATGCTCATGCTCTGTATGAACAGTAATAGGTCTGTTGGTGAGAGATGAATTAGACTATAGTGAATAGGCAAGGGGCAATGATCAGGACCCTCGATAATGTTGCTGGGAATAGTTCGTAATGACCCAACACTAAGCCTAGTAACAAATGGTTCTCAGATGTCTGCAGGGAAGACAAGTGAACATTAGCAGCAGAGACTGCCACTGCTTTGTACAAAAGACATTACTGAAGTGATGAGGGTCAAAACTCATAAATTACTATATTATACTGGGGTTAATGTAGTCAACTCTTGGTAAATGCACATGCATTGGAAGAGATTGGTTGTGTTGTGAACAATTACATTCTGAATGTCCAAAATACAGTCTATTCAGGCACACTGCTTTGTTTAACATGTACACTATTACAGCTGAATACAATTACTGGATACAATATAATAGACATTGCAAAGTTCCTGTGCTATTTGATTCCAAGTCCCATTGCCACACCTCGGGGAACATCGTCCCTCAGCACTCTGTTTTAAAAGGATGACATCACCCTCAGTGTTTTTTGTCTTCCCCCAGGCCTTCAATGCTAATGGATAATGTGAGCTAACACACCTACTTAACCAGTCTACGCTTCAAGCAACAGTTTAAAATCTGAAACAAATTAAGTAGCTGCCAAGACAGGGCAAAATTAATACTTTACAACCTATCTATTTTCTATTATTAATAATAATAATGTATGGTAATCTGGAGACCATTAGACCAGGGACTGCTCTATATCTTGGGGGTTATTGGTTTGTCATGTAAGTAGGCATGTTGCACAACACTGCCCTCGGGTGGTAGAGCAGACACTAACACACTGGAGCATCCTTGGCTTCAGATCCATGGTGAATCCCCCATAGAAAACAAGTAATTTTATATTCAAGAATACATATCAAGTTATTCCTTGAACATGATCAAACTACGTTTCCTACATTGGTATTAGACCAAGCAACTGTACTGTCAATGCTGTGTCAGTATTATAATTAACAATGACAATTCAAAAATACCAAACATCTGTATGTTAATCAAAAAAAATATTCTTCAGGGTCACTATTGTCAGGTCACAGCTGATATACAGTGCAGGTCGTAGAGGACAACATTCAGTACAGGTGTGAAAGTTTTTATTTTCTGCTGATGGTAAATGTTGGCATAGACTGCTTGCCTCATTTAGTCCAGAGCAACAGAGTGACACTCATCCAGAGTGGCATGTTGTTGTCTGCCTACCCTCATCACCGTTCCACTCGACTAGCACTAAGCTACTCGACAGATATGTTTCAGGCTTCATATGAATACAGTATGCGTTGTTAGCAACCCTCGATTAAGACTACTGTATTTTGACGAACAAATGAAACATTGTGGATGGAAAAAGGAAACATAGCTCAGAATCGAACTGGTACCCATCTTTCAAATAAACTCAAAACAGACGCAAACAAATAACACTTGTACGAACGCCACACTCCTTTGTCTTTGACGTTAATACCGTAAGCAAATAGAATAGAAAACCCAGCAAGTAACTTGCACAGTCGCCCATTCCAACAATAGAATTGAAGTCTGTCTTCGCGCCGCCACCACTAGCACCCCCGCCATCATTCTGGACGAGCATTCATTAAATCCACTTCCTCCAGTGCTACATAACAACACACAAAACAACAGAAGCAAGCTGGAACAGTTGGTGGGTCAGGCACTTTCTTCATAAGCAGCAGCCAGGGGCTGATGTGACTTAATGAGCTGTCCCATTTGGGTAGCTCAGTTCCTCCAGGCCCCGCTCTAATAGCGAATAGGCTCCCTCTCTTCTCTCACATCCATGACCTTCTCTTGTCTGCACTGTCTTCACAATCAATTCATCTTCCTCCATGTGATATGCAAGAGGGACTCAATTGAATGCAGCCTATATCGGTGTCAAGGATTTCTCTTCCTAAACTGCTATCGCAGAAACTGAAAGCGGTTGCTTTCAAGGATGAAGGGAAATTGGTTCCAGCAGTGGAGTTCGCCATAGCGACACAAAATTAGACTCACGTGTACTTTCCTCTGCAGAAAATCCTGATCATGAGATGCATAAGACCGTCCATCAGGAGTAATAATGCGTTTTGAGTCAGAACAAGACTTAAAGGATGGTGTAGAATTGGTTTAAATTACAGTACGTACAGTGCCTTGCATAAGTATATGGACATTTCCATATGTTGTAGTGTGACAAAGTGGAATAAAATAGGATTGTATTGGGATTTTTAACATTTGTTTTACACAACATACTTAACACTTTGAAGGTACAAAATACTTTTTCCTTGTTGAACAAAAGTTAAAGCTGGAGTGCGGTCTTTTACTTATAAATGAGCGTTCGTTACATTCAAGCCTTTGCCAATCCAGCTCACACAATGCTGATCGCCGCCAGGTCAATCTCTTTGTATTTGGCAGTATAGAGTGTTTTTAAATCTGAGGTCTGTGGCAACATTCCCGCGCTGGCACACCAGTAGTGATGGGTTTTACGTCAACCAGCAATGATTGGTTTACCAGAGCTGAAGAGGGGAGAAACCTTTGCGAAGGAAGGAGTAGGCTAACGTTACAGCAACTAGAAGTATAGCGGAGCCTGCAGAAAACCCAAGAAGCGTCTTAGGAAGATTTCTGATGCTCCAGGTAAAAAAGTAACAGCATTCAGAGAAAGGATTACAGAGAAAGCATTATATATATATACAGGTCCTTCTCAAGAAATTAGCATATTGTGATAAAGTTAATTATTTTCCATAATGTAATGATAAAAATTAAACGTTCATATATTTTAGATTCATTGCACACCAACTGAAATATTTCAGGTCATTTATTGTTTTAATACTGATGATTTTGGCATACAGCTCATGAAAACCCAAAACTCCATTCACCTAATTATCTGACACCTTAGGACTTTTGTCAAAATAAAATACATTTTGCACCTTCAAAGTGTTCAGTGTGTTAAGTAAAACAAATGGTAAAATCTCAATACAATACTATTTCATTCACGGTTTTTACACTACAAAATGTGGAATTGTCCAATGGAGGTATATACTTATGCAAGGCACTGTATGTCCCTGCCTTACAGGATAACCACTCAGGTACAAATCATATTTGTATTGAAGGGTGGCAAAAACAGAACATGTTAAAATAATCTGTTTCAGATTTGTTGCACTGTTGTGGACGGAAGGTCTAAAAACATTACAGTGAGTAGAAATCCATACATTATGTATTGTAGGTGCTTCGTATTACATTAAGTTTAAGCACATTCAGTACATTACCACTCTGTTACTATTAAGGCAAAACAATTCAAGGAAGGATGATGACTTTAGGCTACATATTCATGTACTGGTATTACTGTTTCTCTTGCAGAGTTTGCCTAGTGGTACATGTCTGTTAGGATGTTATTACCTTTATCTTAAGGCTGTATTGTTTCCTCAGTAATGAGTTAAATCTGTAGTGACAGAAACATTGATGGAGAGAGATCATATGAAAGCTCATTTATCATACTAAATTCACTGGCAATTTAACACTCACATTCGTAATGAACCACCGAAAAGCAAAGCAGAAGTTCAAGCTGTGCCACCAGTAATCCAAATTAGAAACTTCTCTCAAGTTCAGTGATATGCACTCTTAACAGGCTTGCAAAATATCAGAACTCAAAATCAAATACATAATGAAATAGGATTTTGGTGTTTTATATGTTGACTATATTAATATCTTCTAATCAACTGCTGGATTGATCAGCAGCAAATTTAATAGATAGCATTAGGATTAGGGCTGAACCCATTTAGTTGAATAGTCGATCGTTTGGTCAGTTGTCTGTTACTCGACTAGGATTTTTTTAGTTGAGCAGTGATATGGACACACAACACCTGTCTGATTCATGGCTTTCTCAATTTACAACTCCATTGCAGCTCTTGTATTCTGTTTTCAAACGGTCATGTCAGCCAGGCTAGATGGCTAAAGTCCATCACAAAAAATAACGTGCTACTGGAATTGTATATTGTTGTATTATGTTAGACCAATGGTGCATTGTTACACAAATAAAAACCAAAATGTTGTAAAATATGGTAAAGTTCCTCACAGCCTGACATTTCACAGTGGGATCTCCTCTTGGCACCCATTCAACTTAGCCTTATTAAATCTGGTTAAGTTATTTAACTGTCCTAAATGTTCAGTCACTACCTAAGAATTTAGTTTGAAGTGTTTTTTACAACATATGTTGGTGTCATTGTTATCAACCTGCAGAATTCGACTTAAAAATATATGCTTTTGGGGGATTGTTATGCTATTAGCATGCTAAAGTGCATTAACACAGACAGGTAAATAGTTAGCACAGCAAACCATTGCTATTATTCTCTGTTTAAGTTACTATGAATATTTACCTTTCACAACATCTGAAAGGGACTTTTACCCATGTTAAAAAAAATGTTTGTCGCTGAAGGCACATTAGCTTGATCTTTGCCTACCTAAAAATGTAACTGTATTATACTGTCTTAATCTTATTTGACATGATTAAGACTAAATGTCTAAGAAAAGTGCACAATTGGGAATGGTACAGTACTATCGCTAAATTAGTTATTTTATTAAAATCCCAAACCGCAACCAATGATTTGGAGAAGCTGCAAACAAATAAAAACGTTTCCCACCTAACATTTTGACATTCTTTAAAGGTTGAAAAGATGTGTATGCACAACATTTAAAAAACAATGATTTCAGGGGAACATATTTTCCAGTTGATTTGAGGGGCTGAAATGTAATTTCAAAACTACGTATTTTCCGGATGTTAAATAGGCATCTATTCCAGGTCCAGGTGTAGTTTTCAATAACATCTTCTTTTCTTTTACTTCTGCCCCTGAAATTAACATTGTTCACATGACGTACTGTCAACATTGAATAAAAATCTAAATATAATCTTTGAACATTTCATTTAAATGGCTGACAGACAATTCATATGCTGTAGTACAAACATTTTTTATTTCACAATTTTCATTGCACAATATTTATTTTACATTTTTAATTGAACTTTTCATAATGAACAATTTCAGTTTATTTAGGAAACTACATTTTCTTTTAACTTTTTTAATTGCCGCTACTTGTTGCCCGTTAAAGTGGAAGTGTGCTATGTAGTTTTATATATATATATATATATATATATATATATATATATATATATATATATATATATATATATATATAATACATTTAAAATAACACATATATAAGAACATGTACATCT
>JACXGM010037575.1:0-11067 GCA_016801145.1 Umbra pygmaea
AACAAGGCATTTTCGCCCACAGGATTGCCGCATACTGGATGTTTTTCCCTTTTCACACCATTCTTTGTAAACCCTAGAAATGATTGTGAGTGAAAATCCTAGTAACTGAGCAGATTGTGAAATACTCAGACCGGCCCGTCTGGCACCAACAACCATGCCATGCTCAAAATTGCTTAAATCACCTTTCTTTTCCATTCTGACATTCAGTTTGGAGTTCAGGAGATTGTCTTGACCAGGACCACACCCCTAAATGCATTGAAGCAACTGCCATGTGATTGGTTGAGTAGATAATTGCATTAATGAGAACGTGACCGGGTTTTCCTAATAATCCTTTAGGTGAGTGTAGATTAGTGTTCCTTTCTCTTCTGCATTATTTTTTCACTTTAAAAATATATATATTTACAAGCTACATTTCGTCTTCTGTCCCACATTACAAAGCAAATCCTAATTGGCTAACAGTAATACCAAATGTATAAACTATGTTTAAATTGAAAACATAATGTTATTTGGATACCTGAATTCTCTAAATGTGCAAAGGGCTGCTGCTTGTAGCTGAAGTCTCTGGTACTGTTGCATCTCTGTTCAGCTGTCTCACTCACATTGGTGAACTAACACATCTTATTTATATTTTGCAGCATTAGCTAATAGCGCTTGTTGTTTCTTCTCTTATTTTTTACACGCCACCCTCCTGTCCATGTCTCTCTATCTCAATTTCCTTGGAGAAGAAACAATAACATAGAAATAGCTCAATGCGCCTCGACTGTAAAACAACTGCACTGTTTCACTCTGCTCCAACTCCAATTAATTCACAGAATCCAGAAGACGAGGACGTATCAACCAATCGCAGTCTGTTAACAGGGTGTCTGCAGGTTTGATGACATTAAATCTAAGACTTTTTAATGCCACTGTAAATGCTTTTTAAAACCAATTCCACAGTGAACACACCGTAAAGAAAAACAAATTCCTCTGATTGGCAAGGAACTCAGAATTTTAATGCATGCTGGCAGAGGATTATGTATTCTCTCTGGTAGTAGCTGGTTGAACAATCTAATCTGTGATCAAACATAACATAAGACCCGAACATGGTTTAACTAATAATATAATTTTCTAACAAATCTGTGGCAAAAACATCACTAATTGTGATGGCAAACCGAGTCAGGGATGCTGGCGGGGGGACAACTGGGATTGTTGTCCCAGGCCCAGTCCTGAGAGGCGCCTGAATTTTTTTACACAGTCATTTTTTGTGGGGGCCCTAAATGTGGAGTTGTGTCCCGGGCCCGGGGATTCCTGTCGGCATCCCTGAACACAGTATCATCAATAAACAATAGGCTACTATTAAAAAAATTGCCTATTCCTGATATTTGGTAGACTACCAATAGTTGGAAGGAAGATTATTTTGTCTTAATAGGCTAATGTAAACTTATTTTGGCGTGAGTAGTCAGCCAGTATACTGTGACTACATCTGTGGTTGGTTTCTGTTCCGCACTCTGCTGTGCACTGCCCTGTTTTCATATGTCGGGAGTGAGAGTTGTAACTGATTCTCTGACTTGGGTGAGGGTGATAAGCATGACGCTGAACTTGGCTCCACATTAAGCCTAAGTTTTGATTCCACCTTATAAAATGCCTATTTCAGCAATTGAGCTGAAAACACATTGCAACAATGCCTGATTTTGGACTGCCCCCTATTGGGCAAATATGGTTTCTGTTGAATCTGTCACCTGATTTACATACTACAGCTCCTCACCTTTCCATTGATACACACATGTCCATATCTACTATGGAATTGTGGAGAAAAGATTTAACCCAAATATCAAGATTTTGACAATGTTATCTCAATAATTCCTGAATTTGCACTGCCCCCTATTGGCCAAATATGGTTTCCCGTTGAATCTGTCACCTGATTCACATACTTTCCAGTGATACCACACATGTCCATATATACTGTGGATTTATTGAGGAAATCCAGCTCAATTACTGAAACAGGCTTTTTTTAAGGTGGAATCGAAACTTAAGGACAACAGGAGGCGAATGTGGAGCGCAATAGCACTGTCTTTAAATTATATTTGCAAATAAGTTATTTATTACCTTAAATAAATTAACACTTCTAAACATATCTTAATTTCTATTGTGCCTGCAGCATTTTTATTTATACACGATAGACTGTACTACTTCTGCTGTAGAATCGCGACCGAAAGTTCAAACAAACGACTAAATGGAAGTAACTCCACGAAGCCTGGCTCTTGAGTTGGTAGAAACAATTGTTTAAAAAGTAATACATGGCTCCACACTACAGCTGCGCTAATGAAACAGAAAGAGAACGTGGAGATAAACTGCACAATGATAATGTATCATTATTTTCGTTGCTTTGAGGTACTGAGAGATGCGCAATGTAATGCTGAACACAAGTAGTATGTTACAGTTAACGACGCTGCAAGGACACAATTACACTTCTGATGCCAGCACGTCATACGCACGCACACAAGGATACGCACACAAGTGACATTTGGGGTGGATCCATGGATGTATTAAGAGAACTGGATCTAGCCAGGCTATGTGTTTGCGAATTTCCGGGAAGTTGGCTACGTCGGTTATATCTTTGTACCGGCCATGGAGTAGTGCACTGTTTTTTGCATGCTGTGCGCGGCCAAGGTGCTCGGGAAAGCACATATTTTTCATTAAAAAAAATATAATCATATAGGGTGAATACATGTAATGTGGGACAATGAATAAAGTGGGACAGTTAAGCTTTATCTTTTCTAAATTTACATTTATATGCTTCCATTAATAAAAATTAACACTGAGCTCTTCATTAGCAAGTATGTGATAAAAAATAGAGGTTTGATGGCTATGACATCATTTTGGGGGGGGTGTGGCTTACCATATTCAACAACCTTGCAGTGAATTGTGATGGTATGTGAAATGACATAGCATTCTGAGATGAATAATGTTAAGGTTATAAAATAAAATAAACTCATGGATCATAATCATCGTAATTGTTACATATTTTGTTATGGGATGTACTGATGAATCAAAAAAATGTTTTATCACATATTAAATTAATGATCAATTAATTTTTTCATGTGATTTTGACACTGTCCCAGTCTGCCAATAGCCTGGAAAAATCCAGACCCAAATCCGGAGGAGATATGGGTCTGGCATCGAGTAATGATAATGACCCAACTCGAGAGGCGGCACCAAGCATGCATTTGAAAATCTTAAGGTACACAATTGGATAACACTACGACCAATCACCAGTGGTTTTTCGCTAAGCCCCTATGGCGGAGCTAACTGGTAGATAAAACTCTTGCCGTATCAGGTCGCAAAACAGCAAAAACGTCATTTTGTAAAAAAAGGAACGATTCGAGCGCCGTCCATAGCGATCTTACAATGTTTACAAATGACTTCGAGGTCGCAGCGCTGTCGTGTCGTCATCTGTTTAACACACCTCTGGCACGCCCATATCAGATACACCGATGTGATTGGTGCAGCTCTGCTACAAGGGCATAGTTAATGAGCAGAATTACTCGGTGCCAGAGTAACTTGCTGAGCAAATTCTAATTGTGATCTCGCGAGAACTCTGGATTTCCAGGGTAGTCTGCCAATAGCGTATTGTTAAACTGGGACAGGGTATTCAGAAGCGTCATGCACCTATTTTTTTAAGGGGACACAGTGTGCACAACACACGGAAACATGTGCCCACAAATACCATCTATGACAAATACAGATATTGAAAGGAAAATCCACTCGGCTCAAAAATCTGAGGGGGCACGTGCCCCCTTAATTTCAATAGGCATGACGCCCCTGGGGTATTACTGGCCACCTGGGACAGCCATTTAAATCATTCTAATGGGGAAATTAGTTCCCTTTTATATACCCCTTAAATTTAGTTAGTTAGCTATATATTTCAACAGACTGAATCAGCTGATTATATTGAGCAATGCTAATGCTAATTGCGATGCTAATTGTTAGCTATTTAGCATTAAAAATAAAAAAGCTAGTTAGCATAATTATTTTGCCAACTTCAGATTGACAGAATAATAATGATGATAATAATCATGTACTGTACACAGCAAATTCACTGGTGTTAAATCAACACTCTCAGTGTTTCCAATTTGACTTATATAAACACTGAGTGTTAATTTAATACGTAGGGTGTTGATTTAACACCAGAGAATTTGCTGTGTCAGTCCTATTTCAGAATCCATATACGTCCTATGGGACCTATATAAACACTGAGTGTAGATTTAATACTTAGGGTGTTGATTTTAAACCAGAGAATTTGTATGGTTCTATTTCAAAATCCAATGACAGAAAAGAGGACATGGAGGAAAGAGATAAGGAAAGCAAATAAGAAGTGATGTTCATTATTGTTGTTTATATTGTTATAAAGTATTTAATTCATTAGGCCTACACTCAAATAATAACTGAATGTGTTTGAGTTGAGTGTCCCAGTTTGCCAATAAAGGTGTCCCAGCTTGACAGTAGTTCTTTGAAAAATGTGGTTTGGGGTCAGTGTGTGTTTAAGGAAGAATCATCCATCCAGTGTTTAATATTTCTTTTTTTTAATTCTGTATAGTATAGTAGAGCTCTTAAGCTATTTAAAATAGTATCATAGGATGGGCTAAGACATTTGGATCATAATAAAAAATATGCAGAAGGTAAATTATAAGAAAGTGTCCCACTTTACCTGTATTCACCCTATTTTTATATCAACCAAAACCATTTTTACATCAGCAGTTACCACAAAGTGCTTCTACACTCACTCAGCCTAAAACGCTAAAGAGCAAGCAACAATTTGCTAAATTTGCTTCCCAGGAAGAAACCTAGAGGACCCAACGTTCCGGAGTGCATGTCCAAATAATGCAAAGTTGTGTATCAGTAAGGTCCTGTGAATAGTCCTGGGGCCTGATCCACTAGGTATATAGGAACAAGGACAGCCATACCATAAATACTATGTGCTCAGTTTAGAATTTAGGCATTGGGCTATTTGACAAAACAAATTAATTTCTAACCTGCAAAATTGTCATCGCTTTATTTTCTGATTATACAAGCATAGACTACTTAAAAGCTCAATTACACTGAAAAGAAATATGACAAGTGGTTCATCCAATGCATTTATTCCCATTCAGTTAAAATAAAAAAGTTTGTACAACCAATCATTTTTAATTTAGACAAGATGTAAATTGCCTGGGAATTGCAAACCTAAAGACTCAAACCATCTGGACTCAAAACATTGTGTAGGTTACACCAGATTCGCTCAAGTGTTAACATTTTACAACGGTAAGCATAAAAATGTGAATCATCGCTCTAAATTTATGTTAGATCAATGGAATATTTGGTAACCTGCAAACCAGTTTCTGATCTATTCTGACTACGCTATGATATTATAGGTGTAAGTAATTGCACCTTTAAGGACTTATTTGGTAGCCTGACTTCATCACTCTCATATTCTAGTTAGAATGTGAGTCTGATACTGCTCCTTAGGGCTTTGATGAGGAGTCTTAACCGAAAAACTATGCATTCAATTGGATAGACCTACAACCAATCAGCGCAATGCAGTAAGTCACGAATCTTGCAGTTCATCTTTTAGAATGAATTCGCAGTCAATTTCTTTTACAACAGCCACGATAGCGGAATCTATTACCTATACATCTCAATTATCCAGCTGCAGTCATCTTTGTTGTAAACCAGTTCAAACCAAGTGCTCTTTGATGATGTTATATAAACCTAACTGCAGATCTATCCATCGTATAAAGCTCGCCCTTGCAATTTGATTGGCCCGACGATTTCTGAACCGAGCAAAATTACTCCTCAATGGTTCAAGTCCAGACCGAACTTCCCGACCAAAACAATGTGAGCAGGGTTCGGGCTGACATACAGGCTATACATTTGGTGCAACTTATTTAAGGCTGTAATTTGTTTCACAATAATATTATATCCACACGGTTACAATTTTATTAATACAGAACAAAGAAAACACCGGTACATAAAACAGTACATAAAATTTTAATTTAGCAAAGCACTGACAGTACGTTACCTTAACACTATGACAGAGTTAACAAACTAGTATTATACAGGACTTAAGGTCCACAAAGCAGTTACATGTGTTATTCACAGGAGATTTGTGTAGCATCATTACTTTAAAGCAGTGGTCACCAATCCTGGTCCTGGAGATCTACCATCCAGACTATTTTCACTTTAGCCCCAATTAAGCACACCTGATTCTACTAATTAGCTGCATGTTGAGCTGAATTAAGCTACATTACTTGCAGTTGAAGTGAAAACTTACAGGATGGTAGATCTCCAGGACCAGGATTGGTGACCAGTGCTTTAAAGCATCACTGTGGTAGAATTGATTAATATTCAGGTTCAGCAATATCCACACATTCAAGTCTTTCCAAAATTCAGTAGAATAGGCTACAAAGTCATACAAAGACCAAAATAAAGTTATGTATCCATAACAATTTAGCTGTGTACCACAGTCAAAGTGAAATGAACAGTTGTCGTCAACCAGGTATCGTAAACTCCAGCCCTTGAAGTCAGTTCCAGTCCTTAATTTCATTGCAACCCTCTAATCTGGCACTTGCATAGACACTGTACACCAGGCGAGTGCAATTAATAAGGTAAAATGGGAAAAAGTCAGCAGGCTCCAGCCTTCGTAGGGTAAAGGCCAATTAAACTTCTGCGTCGAGGTTACTGCTCAATCAATGCAATCAAGACAACCAATCACAGATTTTGCGGCTGCGTCGCCATTGACACTGGGTTACATTTTCGGAGAAATGCACGTCAGCTACAGCGTAGGGTACAGCATAGGCAACCAGCTAAGGCGAAGGCTACGCCATAAGGCTAATTTCTGCCTCTGCATTGAGGTTAAGAGTTTAATATACCTGATGCAGGCTATGCAACTGATGCGATAATCTATCGAGACCATTCTGATTTATCAATCGTTAAGTAGGTCATAACAGCAGAGGTGTCAATTTACTCACCAAATGCTTGACCAGAATTCATAAACGGTGCCAACACTTACATTCCCATACGCATTAAACTGCGATGCACTGTGTGTACTGACACCTTTCGGTCAGTCAAATCATTAACAGTTTCAGCAATTTGAGCTACAGTAGCTCCTGTGTTGGATCTGACCACACCGGCCAGCATTTGCTCCCCACGTGCATCAATGAGCCTTGGCCGCCCATTTCCCTGTCGCCGGTTCACCACTTTCCCTTCCTTAGACCACTTTTGATAGGTACTGACCACTGCAGACCGGGAACACCCCACAAGAGCTGCAGTTTCGGAGAGACTCTGACCCAGTCGCCTAGCCATCACAATTCGTCCCTTGTCAAAGTCACTCAAATCCTTACGCTTACCCATTTTCTATCACGTTAACTTTGACGACAAAACGGTTACTTGTTGCTTAATATCCCACACTCTGAAAGGTACCACAATAACAAGATCAGTGTTATTTCACCTCTGTCAATGGTTAAAATGTTAAGGCTAATTGGTGTATACCACTTGACTTCAGGACACCAGGTAGCAAATTTGCATGTCTTCTGCACATCAGAGACCTGCATGATAAAAATATATTAGGGATCTTGACATTAGGGATGAGCTTTAAAATTGTCAATGTCCTATGTGATTAAATGTAGTACATCTCCAGACTCCAGCCTGTTAGAGCCAGAGTCAATTAGAGCCCAGTGCTAAACATCACTGGAGAAAAAGCTGTACATGAGAAAGCTTAACTATTGTTAGTTGAACTCACATGTGGTTTGGTCTTGCTCCACAAATCCAACAGTCACCTTTAGGAAACAGTAAAAGCCATGAGTACAATCCTATAGTAAACCATTCAAATATACTACTGACTAATTAATCTCCTCAGATTCTAGCTTGTCAGAGCCAGAAAGCACTTGTTTCACCACAGTCATTCTGAGCCCAGTGCTAAACATCATAGGAAATCAGTTGGCCCAGTCATTTCAGACCCTTGAAAGACTCGAGCTAGTACACCTAATCCAGATAAGAGCTGATCCTTCACAGGTTCATCTAGTGTGCTGGGTCTAGAATAGTTCAAATACATATAAAAATAAATCAGAAATTTGAGTTGCTGCTTTAATGTTAAAATGTCTAGCATGTTAGGAATAAATTTACAGATAGAAGAGGCCATTACACGGCTCTTTGCATCACTATGACAACTGATAACTGAAGACTGAACCGGAAACACAAGGCTGCCCTTCATCTAACATGTTAAAGCCAAAGCAGACATTTTGAAATTAGTAAAAAACTGAATGGCTGCCACTCAAGGCTGAGGCATTTGCCACATTAAAGGAAGAAAAAATTCAAATAGACTTCTCCTTTCATCAACATGCTCAGGCTCTGGGATGTTAGGATGACAAGATTTGAGCACAGAGGCTCAAAAGCCATCAGCTACAGGATCTTAACTACTTCAACGAGACATGTTCTTAGTGAAACGGGAATGAAAATCCGTAATTATTTTAAATGACCTGTTCAGGGGCCTCATTTAAGTCTCAATTAACACAAAACCATGTCATAATTAGGCACAGCGCTATTCACTTATTAAATGGCACACGTTTCAGCCACTCAGGTTTAGACTATTTGAGCAAATGACAGCGGCACATGTGAATGAGCCAATGGAGGACTGAGGATGAAGGGCTACTAGGAGTCACTGTTCTAGGAAAACTAGAAGCAGTTTAATCTCCATGTACCAGAAAGTACTAATGAGGAAACAGCATTTGTTTCCCTCTGGATTGACACAAGTAATCACAGCACCAATTCAATACTTTAAGTATATAGTTACTGTAAGGAATTGGAACCTGAAAACCAGTAGAGGCTGGCAAACCTAAACTAATGGGCTTATTAATTTTTGGACTTGAGTAAATGGAATAGTGAAATAAATTGCACACATTTTACTCTAGACAATGAGCCATTCCAACAAAAAAGGTTCACTGGCCTCCATTGCAGAGGACTGAGAATCCTATTCATGTATGAAAATCTGAGCTAAGCTACATTAAAATGTTACATTTATCAAATATTGGTAACCTAACAAACTCACCTTATGGCCTGGTCCATGTCAAGCCCAGTTTACACTTCAATACCTTAAGAGGAACACAGCATTAGTAGGAACAATTAATGATGAAACAATGTTCAGTGAGACAGATCTCCTCAGACTCTAGCCTGTCAGAGCCAGAGAGCACCTTATCACCACAGTCAATTAGAGCCCAGTGCTAAACATCACTAGAGAAACCGCATTATGAGAAAGATGCAACAATTGTCAGTTGAACTCACGTGTGGTTTGGTCCAGCTCCACAGAGTCGGTCACCTTTAGGGAATAGAGTAAAAGCCTCAAGTACAATCCTATAGTAAGCGGACCAATACACGACTGATTAATGCATGTCCTCAGTTCTAGCCTGTCAGAGCCAGAAAGCACTTGTTTCACCACAGTCATTATGAGCCCAGTGCTAAACATCATAGGACACATTTGAAGGCAACATGTGAACAACAACGGTCATCTAATTCGGGGTGGGGGATCCAAAACTAGGACAAAGAATGATCCTTTCAGAGGCCGATCTATCAACATAGTGCCAGGTGGATTCTACCCCTTTAGACCTTGAAGGGTTCATTATATTTGAATGACTTCCCATGCGCGTTGATTAGCAGGAGTCAGCGAGTAGGCTAGGCTGAACCACATTTCTCTGTCTAAACCCTTCGTCTTACCCTATACCCTTGTCCTTCGTAAACGAGTGGTTAGGGGTAGGGATGAAAACAACCCTTTGAGATGAGACACCACTTAGTCACGGTTACATAATCAATCACATATCGATGATCTTCAAACAGTAGTGAATAGATTCAGATAAGTCAAAGGAAATGGTGTTACAAAACTAAACATTGGTTTTCTGTAGACTACACATGTCATTGTGTGAGTGTGTGGGGTTTATGTTATAACTCCCTATTTTTTAACGCATAACTACTGTATATTATGCGGCCCTTCCCTTGGTTTTAAAAGCTTAATGTGGCAGTCACAAGCATAACTTTTTGCCCACCCCAGTCTAGAAAACTAGATGATTTCTAATAGTGTGACTACATCTTAACCCAAATTACAGTAAATAACCTTAATAACTGAAAGATGAACTAGATATTTACTAGGAGTCCGGGAAACAACAGCCTAGCAACATTACAGTATGGCTAACTCACAAAGCACTCTCGGCGGGCTAACACTGGTAACTACCTTAATAGCTAGCTAAACAAAGTCAACGCTGAGAAAAGTACCAAGAGTTGCCAAGACACATTTAAATTTAAATTACAAGATGCAATTTTTAGAAACCGACTCACCGAACTCAAACTCGTGGCTCTCCCACAACAAAAACTCACAAAAAAAGACAGACCTTCCAACATGTCCGCGTTTATATAGCCGTTACCAGACCGCTAAAGGACCTCATTTTTGCTGTCTACCACAGGCGCCGTATTAAAAACATTCACCTAATTAAAAAATCAAACAAAATTGACGTCGACCCGTGAAATAAAAGTAGTTTAAAGTTTACTAGATGCGTGCATATTAAATTATTAGACTAATTGCAGCTTTTCGCTGGATAGACAACCCATTTATTGGAAACCCTTAAGATGTAATGAATATTCAGTGTTTAGGGTGGATACTTCACACCGTACATAGAGTTTACTTTAAAACAATTTTAACTTTTCTGTGGGTGTAACATAGCACGTGTAACATAGCACTGTGTGGATAATAATCATAATACTGCTAGATATACCGGTAATGTATTTGCCCAAATGCATATACAAATGCTTGCATGGCAGATTCACATGTCAGCAACACAGCTGTCTAATTTCTGAAATTACAAGTCCTGGCAGGCAAGGCCGTAACCAGGATTTAACAAATACTGAGGTCAAAAATACCCCCCCCAAAAAAAAGACATTTTAAAAGACAACATATTATTATTTTCAATAACAACGTTTGTGTTAATTCAACAATAGGTTATGTTTGGGCCATGCTTAATAAAAGGATAGGCTAATATTACTCCCCTGGATTTCAGCTTTTGAATAGGA
>JACXGM010037576.1:0-11070 GCA_016801145.1 Umbra pygmaea
TAAATACACTTCCTAACGAGACACAACTCAACACACCTGGGGCAATGACGTAAGAGGCACAAAGGGAACTAAGGCAACGACAGTATACAAATGGGAAGGGATATAACAGACATAACTAAAGAGACACTAGGGGGGGCCAAAACATCACACACTGGGACAGAACCATATACATAACACTCAGAACAAAACAGTACAACCAAACCACCGTAATTATAAACTGAACACAGGAGACACAGAACACAAAAGGGGAAGCAAATATACAGCCCCAAACAGGGCTGGACGTTACAGAATCCCCCCCCAAAGACCTCCAGCACCGAGGAGCTGGAGGTCTTTACCCAACAGGCAAAGCCCCCCATCAAATCAGTCACCCAGGGGGAGGGTCCGCGGGCGGCCTCAGGAGGCCCTGCAGGGAATAGGGGAGTGAGGCCCCTGGCATAGGCAGGGCATGGAGCCCGGGGTCAGGCGGAACAGTGGGCCCGGGATCAGGAGGGACAAAGGGCGCCCAGGGGCAAGGCAGGTCAGGTGGTGGCCAGGTGCAAGGGAGTCCAGGGGGCGGCCACGGGCCCGGAGGGACAGAGAGGGGCCCTGGGTCACGAGGGAGAAAGAGGGGCCCTGGGTCACGAGGGAGAGAGAGGGGCCCTGGGACAGGAGGGACTGAGAGGGGCCCTGGGTCAGGAGGGACTGAGAGGGGCCCTGGGTCAGGAGGGACTGAGAGGGGCCCTGGGTCAGGAGGGACTGAGAGGGGCCCTGGGTCAGGAGGGACTGAGAGGGGCCCTGGGTCAGGAGGGACTGAGAGGGGCCCTGGGTCAGGAGGGACTGGCAAAGGCACTGGGACAGGGGCTGGCAAAGGCACTGGGACAGGGGCTGGCAAAGGCACTGGGACAGGGGCTGGCCATAGCACTGGGACAGGGGCTGGCCATAGCACTGGGACAGGGAGGTCAGGGGGCCCAGGAAAAGGCAGTTCAGGGGGCCCGGGCAAAGGCAGTTCAGGGGGCCCAAGCAAAGGCAGTTCAGCGGGCCCGGGGAAAGGCAGCTCAGGCAGCCCGAGGAAAGGCAGCTCAGGCGGCCAGGGCGGCAGGGTGTCCGGGAGGTCCGACGACGAAGGTCCGGACGGGGGTCCGGTCGTCAGTGACAGGGGTCCGGACGGGGGTCCGGGCGTCAGCGACAGGGGTCCGGACGGGGGTCCTGGCGTCAGCGACGGGGGTCCGGACGGGGGTCCGGACATCAGCGACGGCTGAGCAGGGTGTCCGGACGCCAGCGACAGCTGAGCAGGGGGTCCGGACGTCAGCGGCGGTTGAGCAGGGGGTCCGGACGTCAGCGGCGGCTGAGACGGGGGTCCTGAGGCCAGCGGCAGCTGAGCGCAGACCACCGGTGGAGACTGTGGCGGTGAGCAGACCGCCGGTGGAGACTGTGGCGGGCAGGCTGCTGCCGTAAGTTCTGTGCAGTCTGTTTGTAGCTGTGGGCAGGCTGCTTGTAGCTGTGGGCAGGCTGCTTGTAGCTGTGGGCAGGCTGCTGGTGGTGGACAGACTGCAGGTGGAGAAGGTGGCGAGGCGGCCATGTTGTGGAGGTCGACCTTCCTGTCCAATAAGGCCGTGAGCAGGTCCTCCAGGGCCTCCTCCTGGACCGGACTGCAAAAGAGGGGAGCGAAGCCCATTCGCCACCCCACACAGCCCCCCCCGAAAATATCCTTGGGAAGACTGTCGGCCATCTTGGGAGAGGTGCCACTGATTAGGGCCGGCATCTCCTCCTCCTCCTCCTCCTCCTCTTTACTCTCGTAACTGGGGGCGTTACCTGGGGCTCCTACTGGGGCAATTACTGGGGCAGTAACTGGTGCCCTGACCGGGGCAGCAACTGGAAGCCTATGGGAAGCGACTGGTGGCCTAGGGGCAGGTACTGGCGGCCTAGGGTCAACTAAAGGGGACGTAGGGGCAGGTACTGGCGGCCTAGGGGCAGGTACTGGCGGCCTAGGGGCAGACACAGAGGCCCTAGGGGCACTAACAGAAACCCTCGGGGCAACTACAGGGGACCTAGGGGCATAACCTTGTGCCCTAGGGGCAGACACAAAACCACTAGGGACATGAACAGAAGCCCTAGTGGCATACACAAAGGGCTCAGGGGAACTTGCCTGAAAGCCAGCTAGGTTGTGCACCTTAACCTGGGAACTGAGAAAACGAGCATTGCTACTGGGAGAGCTAGCAGGGTTAGGGAAGCTACTGGGGAAGCAGGAAACCCTACCGGAGGGAATAGAGGCCATCCGGGGCTGTGGTAGAGGCAGTTGGGGTGGTGTCCGCCGAATGGCTCTTCCACTCCACTCGGGGGGTATTTCCCACTCCTCCTCCTCGCCGTCCCAAGCCTCCGGGTCCTCTTCCTCCTCCCACAAGGAAAACTCCTCTTCGCCCTTCGAACCGTTCCCAACACCCGTGTTCCCCGCCGACATCTCCTGGGCACCAAGTTCCTGGGAAACTGAACTCACAAGTTCCTCCCAGGAGAAGGTGGGAAAACGGGCTCCGGAGGCAGAAGCCATAAGCCGATCCATGTACTCCCGTAGCTCCACGGCTCTTGCCTCCTCCTCCTGACGGCGAGCAACGCCGTTTCTCCTTCGCTGTCTCATGTTAAACAAGGTCGGTTAATCTGTCACGTCTTTCAAATAGAGACAGGCGCAAAGGTTCCGATAATCCAATATACTTTATTTTTTTTAATCAAAATAACACTGCCTCGTGGGGCAAAGCAAGAATACGTTAATATAATCCAAGGGGAACGAATGACATGAAGACGCCACATGAAACAGTAAACGACAAGAGACACCACAAAGCAAACAACCTAAATACACTTCCTAACGAGACACAACTCAACACACCTGGGGCAATGACGTAAGAGGCACAAAGGGAACTAAGGCAACGACAGTATACAAATGGGAAGGGATATAACAGACATAACTAAAGAGACACTAGGGGGGGCCAAAACATCATACACTGGGACATAACCATATACATAACACTCAGAACAAAACAGTACAACCAAACCACCGTAATTATAAACTGAACACAGGAGACACAGAACACAAAAAGGGAAGCAAATATACAGCCCCAAACAGGGCTGGACATTACACCCAGACCATCACTGACTGTGGGTACTTGACACTGGACTTCAGGCATTTTGGCATTTCCTTCTCCACAGTCTTCCTCCAGACTCTGGCACCTTGATTTCCGAATGACATGCAGAATTTGTTGTTGTTTTGTTGTGCTGCTTCTGTGTAGCCCAGGTCAGGTGCTTCTGCCGCTGTTTCTGGTTCAAAAGTGGCTTGACCTGGGGAATGCGGCACCTGAAGCCCATTTCCTGCACACGCCTGTGCACGTGGCTCTAGATGTTTGTACTCCAGACTCAGTCCACTGCTTCCGCAGGTCATCCAAGGTCTGGAATCGGTCCTTCTCCACAATCTTCCTCAATGTCCGGTCACGTCTTGTCGTTGTGCAGCGTTTTTTGCCACACTTTTTCCTTCCCACAGACTTCCCACTGAGGTGCCTTGATACAGCACTCTGGGAACAGCCTATTTGTTCAGAAATTTCTTTCTGTGTCTTACCCTCTTGCTTGAGGGTGTCAATGATGGCCTACTGGAAAGCAGTCAGGTCGGCAGTCTTACCCATGATTGCGGTTTTGAGTAATGAAACAGGCTGGGAGATTTTAAAAGCCTCAGGAATCTTTTGCAGGTGTTTAGAGTTAATTCGTTGATTCAGATGATTAGGTTAAAAGCTCGTTTAGAGACCCTTTTCATGATATGCTAATTCTTTGAGAGTTTTCATGAGCTGTATGCCAAAATCATCAGTATTAAAACAATTAATGACCTGAAATATTTCAGTTGGTGTGCAATGAATCTAAAATATATGAAAGTTTAATTTTTTTCATTACATTATGGAAAATAATGAACTTTATCACAATATGCTAATTTCTTGAGAAGGACCTGTACAGTACACAGTGTTTTTTGAAGAAGATGGTCAAACTAACTGTATTTTAACTGCATACTTGTGTATTTTGCCCACCGTTAAATGTGATCCCCATATGAGCAGAATCATCTTGAAGCTTCAGATCACTGATATAGCAAGATCTCAACACACAATTACATTTTAGTCTTTTAGCAGATCTTCCAAAAGCGACTTAAAGTCCCTCCTCTAAAGCAACTTAAAGTGAATACATGGACATGGAGCAACGTATGGCAACGTGCCTTTCTCAAGTACACTGGCAACCTTCCCATTACAGGTCTGCGTCCCTAACCTCTGAGCCCTCTGACGCTCCGATTATTTAATTTAAAATGTGAATTCTGGGGCTGTTTTTTAGGAGTTGAACAGAATTGTGAAGATATGGGAGTTAGAGTGCACGCGTGGTGGAGACAGCGACCACTATATCACCATAGGCCACTGTGGTAAACAGCTCAATTTAATGTTAATCAAAATTAGATGTTGATCTGAGGTGGAATGGCAGTGAAACATTTGACACATCCTTCTCAGCGTGCACTGTTTAGACCTCTTGTAACAGTCTCCATTGGAGTCGGTAGCTCCATTCCCCCAACTTCCTTTTGTGTTTTCTGTTCACCCGGTTGTGGGGTTTGTCAGTGCAGTTGTTTCATGTAATCTAGACCCGGTTTTAAACCATTTTGTTTTTTAAGTGTTTTTGTGTTCACTTTAAATCTTTATATCTTATTTGCATCTGCCACCTGCTACTCCTTGTTGCTAACTAATCATCACACCTCTCATACTAACAGGTCCTGTGTCCAATAAATCAAGCTGAATCAATCTTGTGAAGAACCTTCAGAAACTTTCATACAAGCAAATACACAGTGCATAAACACTTTCTGTCCCAAACTGCAAACACACATTCCGTCGCACGCACGCGTACACACACACAGTCCACATCCTGTCAAACACAAATACACAAGCACATCTATGACTTCCCTCAGTGCTGAGCCTGCCTATCCACAGCTTGAGTCAGTGTGATGCGCTGCACCATGCTGATTGTGAGGTGGGAGTCAGGCTGTCTGTCAGATTATCACCATCACAAAGGATTATGTCACATCCTAGATCACCAAGTGTAAAGGAAAGCATACTGCCACATGGATAAAAATAGCAATGTGTTGCTATTCTTACCAGAACCATATGTACATTCTGCTTCGACACTGCGTCTTATGTACTAAATTAGTATTTCTCTCAAAATGACTCACTCCCCTTGGACATTTCTACATTTGAATGTGTTTCAACATGAAATCCAAATGGATTCGATTAGTTTTTATCTAAAAATGTCCATAATGTCAAAATCTAAATATTTGTTAGAGGCTCTATGGAAGCAATTACAGTGATGAGTCTATTCTAATAAATCTATACCAGCTTGCATATGTTGACACAGCAATTTTGTGCGTGCGTCGTGCGTCAAATATAGCATGTAATGTTTAGGCTAGAATGCTTTACTTTGGTCTCACTCTCATCAGTCCATTCTTTCATCTTCAGTACTCTTCCATCAGTCTCCCACATGCCTTTGGGGAAGATTTTGATGAGATTTCTGCTATCTTTGTTTCTGACCATCTCAACCAAATACAGTTTTACAGGAGCCTGTTCCAGCTAGATTCACAGTTTGGCCATATTCTCTCCCTTAGGCTATTTGATAATGGACTTTGCTTTTGAATATCTTTCTTTCTGGATTTTGAATGTTCCTTTGTATTTTATACATAGTTTTTTAGGAGTTGTTGTACTTAACAACTGTGGGACCTTGCAGAGACAGGTGTATTTAACATGAAATCACTCAAAACACGTTAATTACACACAGATGGACTCCAGTAAACTAATATGTTTAAAGGTGGCACCACAGCTTATTGGGAGTAATAGTTATAATTGGAATACATTTAAAACAATTAGCAGATTGTATTTTTCACTTTGAAATAAAAAAAAATTGTGTTGATCTGTGGCAAAAACCAAATAAATAAATGTTGATGTTTTTCACTGTTTAATGCTCCTTATAGTATTAGTTTCATATTAATTTAATTTTTAATTTTCTTATTTTTGAAGCATCTTTGCTGTACAGAATTTATTTACATGTACAAGACTTTTGCACAGAACAACACACTGTGTGTGACTCATTTTCACTGTCTCTCATTTCACCCCGCAGAGTTTGTGCGTATGATGTCTCGCTGAGTGACAGGTTGAACACCGCTAGGTCATAATACTGACTGGCACCTGTCCTGGGGAGAGGGGAAATTAAGGAAAGGCAGAGATAGCAGAACCCCTGTCAACGGACCCGCTTACCTCGAACAACAGAAGGAGAAAACTACATATCAACCCTGCCCCCGGTGACTGCCACATCCCAAGACAAGCATAGAAGCTGAGTGAACAATATCAGGGATCATGCTGTATGCTGCCACCAGCAAATCTGCACAACAGCCCACTGTTTTACATTTTAAGTTTCAAAAGTGTAGAAAAATCATTACAAGGTGTTTACAGGGGCTAATTTTCCATGTTGTGTTTGAGCTACCTGCTCTCATTGTCATGGTTGGTCGACTGTAGCAAAATAAAGGAAATATATTTATTTAGCACTTTCTAAGTTCTGGCCGTGACTCCTATACAGTAAGTAGCTCAAAGCAGGATTTCCTCTCTGGGGCTTTGGAGTAAAAAATAATAATAATAATAATGCAATATTCATTTTCTATGTACCTTCTGTCATACAATGTACTGGTCATTTGTGTGCATGTGTGTAATGTTGCACACTTAATTGTTGTTCATTGTATTATTCTACGTCTTAAGCTGTTGTAGAGTTACAGTCCAACCCATGGTGTATTCTGTCTCCATCTTAAGAGACATGTCCTTTATTTGCACTGACGCACTTCTCCACATTTTATTGTTGTCAAACATATCGACCTAAATGCTTTGAACATAGTAATTGCTTGGATATAGAAGAGAAGTTTTATCAGAACCGAAGATACAGAGGAATGCAGTAGCAATCACAAACTGTTTACTTCTGCCCAACGTAATACGTGCTGTTAAGTTGGTCATCAATACATTGCTTGAATACTGATAATACAACGGTCAATAATAAATAGCTTATGGGCCAATATCAACCTCGAAGGGATTAATTAATAATATTATAATTTGTGTTTACAAATCGGTGAAATTTTGAACATCTGTTCATAGGTGTTCCCATAAATAAAAGATGAAACACTATGTGGTTCGCTTTTGGGCATCATTGTTTTCACACTGCAGTGTAGACATATTTCTTATAGTTGTTATAATGAGCTATTGTTGATCATTTGCTCTAACAATAATAGACCAATGGTTGATCTGGTTGCCTACCCCAGCTGTATTTTATTGTGGTGGATACATATCACTAATTTGTGTTTCTGAGAAAGATCATTGTGTTTTTCTGCATATTGGTGTGCGATTCCAATGGGCAGTCTAAATGTGTCTTTGAATTTGTCTTTCTATGCATGCCAAATACTGAAAAAATGTGTAGCAGAGTAAATGAAAATAAACTTTTATTGCACTGCTTGTTTGTACGTTTCTGAGTGTGACTTCTGTTTGGATGGCAAGGTAGGCTAGAGGTTAGGGTATCTAACTGGTGTCCATAAGGCCCCTGGAGTGAAAGCTTTGTTGCTCAGTATGTGAGCAGGAGAGTGTTTGAGCATAATATAAAGCCCTCTGCAAGAAAGCTAAAACTGGGAAGAATATTAACATTTAATCATTACATCAACTTCAAAATAACTGTCAAATCTACACTGAAGTGTGGCTATAGTAGAAAAATGAAGATTTGTCTCGAGTGGCGTAGTCAGAGCACCGAGGTAAATTAAATAAAAACCTGTGGCATGACTTCAAGCTGTTCATCGAGACTTCACAAAAAATTGACAGAGCTTGAACATTATTTATGTAAAGAATGTTCAAATATTGCCATATGTTAGTTTTTAGAGTCGAAAGAATCCCATCCCAGCCGCTGAAATAACTGACAATGGTGTCTTATTGTACCAAATACTGTACCTCAGGGCGGGGGAGACATTTGTAAATCAGGCATCAGATTGTTTAATGTTTAGGGAGCTACACTTATAATGGAAAGGTTGCTGTTTCTGTTTCTGAGTAAGCCAAATGGCATTGTGTCTTTGAGCAAGGCACTTTACCCTAAGTTGCTCCAGGGGATGTCCCTGTACTTTCTCTGGGTAAGAGCATCTGCTAAATTAATCAAATGTCCACTTACAAGGGCAGATAGGTGCAAAATAAATCCTAATTAAATGCATTAACTCAAAGTCAATGAAATGACAAAATGTGAATAACCTTAATTTTGAAGTTCATGTATTGATTTTCTATTCACAGTGTATAAGTACCATTTTCCAATTACCAAGCCACAAATTGCAGACAATATATATGTGCCAGCTGCTCACGACATGTAAAGTCGTAAAGTAAGAAATACATTTTTATATATCATTTTATATGTATGTAATATGTATATATTATTTTATATTCCTGCATCTTCAGACATGTTTAATATGTTTTGTTTATCTTCTTTCAAACCAGAGGTAGTCATGGAGGTACAGTAGTAAACATGCAGCACATGTTAAGGGTGGTTGCCTAGCAACATGAGTGCTGGATAAAGACGTCAGAATAGCGCAACAAATTAGGTTCAGACGTTTAGACTGAACAGCTAATGTGAAAGCCAACTTTGTATACAGCTGATTTCCTCTTCTATGGAGAAGTATCTAACAAATGATCAAAGCATTTAAATATCATAAAATTATTAGCACATAAAATAAATATGGATTGCCTACATTTGTGCTAAATTTGTGGACACACTAACGTGTGAATAGACTACAACTACAAGCCACTTCATTAGGTACACTTTGCTAGTACCGGGTTGGATACACTTTTGCCTTCAAAACTGCCTTTCTTCATAGCATACTGTAGATTCAACAAGGTGCTGGAAAAAATATTCAGAGATTGTGGTCTATATGACAGTATTGCATCCCACAGTGGCTGCAGATTTAATCAATCAGAAAGGGATGGACATGGTCAGCAACAACACTCAGGTAGGCTGTGGCATTTAAACACAGCTCAGTTGGTACTAAGGGGCCAAAAATATGCCAAGAAAATATCAATCACACCATTACCAGCCTGAACCTTTGATACAATGCAGCAAAGATGCATGCTTTCATGTTGTTTATGCCAAATTCTGACCCAACCATCTGAATGTCGCAAAAACAAGATTCAACAGACCAGGCAATGTTTTTCCAATCTTTTTTGTACAATATTGGTGGGTCTGTGTAAACTGTAGCCTCAGTTTCCTGTTCTTAGCTGTCAGGAGTGGCACCCAGTGTGGGCTTCTGCTGCCAGGGCCGGCCCAAGCTATAAGCGAATCCCGTTTGCCTGGCAACACTAAATTATCCTGGCAACACAAACTCTGATTTGTCATTTCAAAATAATAGCACTCGTAATTCATTTAAATAATAATTTATAATTCAAAGCAGTGATGAATACCTTTATAATGAAGTAACAATGTTTATTGCAATGTTTTAAAAACAATTCAGACGTTGATTTGAGCCGGACCACTGTGTGGATTATCCCCAACGTAGTTTTGGCAACAACAAAAAATACTCTGGCACCACCACTGATTGGCAAAGTATGAGAAGGGTGTCCGTGTGCCCCGGCATTAACTGAGTCAAGGCAATGATCACACTTCATCCAAATTCCTACATTGCAGGGTCAACTTCTGTGTCATTAGATGCTGATTACTGCAATAAACTTTCAGCCAGACCCTACACACGAAAAAGTAAATAATCAAAGCTAGTATTTTCAGCTAGGTTAGCCAAGACTCTAAAATCTCTGGCAAAAGACTGTATGAAGCATAGAAATGGAATGATTACAAATGCCATTCCAATTCAAATCAATGGAGCAGAATGATCAGAGTGGCAGACATTTTTTTTGTGTACCATTGCAGTGCAAAGCTGTACCGGCCTACTTCCGCAATAAACCGATTTGCGGCAAGTCACAGACTCACTAGAGCAGCAATAGAGTAGTCAGCTGTGCTAACATATCTCTGTGGCCTGACAGTAGGTGGTGGTGTATGCACCTTGCAATCCGCCATTAAATCAAAGAAGAAGATCACTCGTGAAAGAGGAATTGGGGAGTGCTGGATTTAATTGCGTAATAATTCTATTGGATCTATAACTTGTTTTGAGAGCTAGACAAGATCTAAATATCTCACATGACAGCTAGCTAAATATCACTTTGAGATAGCAATGGAAAAATATAGTGAGTACGACACACATTACAGCCCAACTAGTGTGTGTTGTCACCATGACAACAAACAACAGTCGCCATTTTTTGTGTACTAATCAAATGACCAAGCAAAACAGTTCAATTAGGTTTCTACTTATTCCATTTCTATGGTGTGAAGCCTACTAATGTAGACATAGGCATGTAAAGTCGATCTTTACTCTGATACCGATTAACCAATGGAAAAAAGGTGACACGTGACATACTTTGATTGACAGCCTCTTCCTTAGCTTAATTAAGGATGTGGAAATAAATAAATATATATATACGAAAATAAATAATACAGAAATAAAAGAATATGGAAATAAATTTATATAAAATAAATAAATACAGAAATAAATGATCACATAAATAAATAAATACGGAAATAATATTGATAAATACATTTATAATTTTATATTTTATGTATGAATGCCATGTGATTTGCTGATGAGATATAAATGATTGAGAAATACATAGAGAGAAAGTGGCAGGTCATTCCAAAAACACCTACAGTAGGGGTAAACCTACCTAATTCTAACTTCTCCTCCTCCCACATTACATTCCCCCAGGTTGTTGCTGCAAATAAGAATTGGTTCTTAGCCACAGGGTGAGCATCCGGTTTCACAAATTGAGGCAAATGAGGAAGTGCCTTAAACCTGCATTCTATCTGAATTCCGCTGGGGGCGATGTGTCAGGTTGCAAAAGAGCTTGGATTCTGTAGAAGTCTATGAGAAATTGAGCCACTTCTCACTTGGATTTATTACTTTAGTAAACACTTTCATAATGACTATATGGT
>JACXGM010037578.1:0-11070 GCA_016801145.1 Umbra pygmaea
AAATCCACAATGCTTCAGCACTCTCCTCTTAGTCTGGGCACATTAAATAGAGGCAGAAAACACAAGGCTGAAGGAAATCAATAATAACACCAAGCTGTAGCCCATAGACTAATCAAGCTGATACAGAGAACAACTAAATAGAACACCCAGGAGTAGAGGGCCCAGACCAAGAAGAGAGGCGTGGCTAGGTGAGACAACAAGGAATGCAATAAACAGAATACATCACAGGGGGGAGCTAGAAACCAATAAACAAGAAAACCAAACACTGGGAAAGGGCAAAAAAGTCACACAGACAGAATTTAACAGACACATCCTACCCAACAAGGGTAGGATGTGACAGTGTGTGAGATAATAACAGAGGCCAAGCAGATAGCTAGCTAGTAGTAAAGGGAAGTTCGATTCTTTTTACTGATTCTTTATCTTTGAATCTCGTTCATTCAAATGAACAAATCATTTTGATTCGTATCGTTCATTTGCGCATGCGCAGATCGAAATGAACGAAAATAACCAGTATACTGATCCGTACTGTATGTACTGGATCATAGAAATAATAAACCTTCCCAAAAGAGAACGAAGTACCGAAATGAATTAACCATATAATGGATCATAGAAGTAATGCACCTGCGCAAATCCAAAAACATTTAAGATAATGAACTAATCTCATACGACGTCTGGAAGAAAGTTTTACATTTGAGGCAATAAAATAAGTGTAGCTGTCAAGTGTGTTGTTCACTTCCATCCCGCAGCCTGGACTTTATATTATTCAAACATTTGTTCATTTGAGGCAGTGCGCATAGGCAAAATGTAACAGCCTACCGTATAATCAATTCATTATAACAAAGACGTTCAGTGGCCAAGCAGTAATACGGATATGTGTGTAGTAAACCCATTATTTTACATATCCAGCATCATATCACTTCGTAAGAATAACAATTAACATAAAGCTTAAAATATTTATTTTGTACATAAATTGTCAGTCTACAGTGATGAGCAAGCATGTGCAAATCCAATAACTAAATCGTATTGAATAATAGAGTAATGTGCCAGCCCCAAAATGAACGATATGAATGATCCAGGTACTAGTACCGAACAGTATACTGGATCATAGAAGTAGTGCGCCTGTGCGAAAAAGAACGAAATGAACGACTCATGTACAAGTACCGGGCAATGTACTAGTACGACATACTAGTACCGAGCAGTATACTGAATCATAAAAGTAATGCGCCTGTGCCAAAAAGAACGATATGAACGATTCAGATACTAGTATCTAGCAGTATACTGGATCATAGAAGTAATGCACTTGCGTCAAAATGAACGATGTGAACATTCACATACTAGTACTGAGCAGTATACTGGGTCATAGAAGTAAAGCGCCTGTGCGAAAATGAACGATATGAACGATTCAGATACTAGTACCGAGCAGTATACTGGATCATAGAAGTAATGCGCCTGTGCGAAAATGAACGATATGAACGATTCAGATACTAGTATTGAGCAGTATACTGGATCATAGAAGTAATGTGCCTGCGCGAAAATGAACGAAATGAACGATCCAGTATGAATCGTACGTACCGGTCTTTTAAATGATTTGTTCAAAAAGAATGAATCGTTCATGAATAGCCCATCACTACTAGCTAGCAATGGTACCATGCTATGGATGTCGACCTAGCAATGAACAGTATAGCCAATCACAATTAGCTTGATGATTGAAGAGGGACCGGAATCAGCTATTCCAGAGAGCTATTTATTCCAGAGAGTTGATTGAAGAACTGAGGGCTTCCGGAGTATGTGAGATGAGAGGCTGTGTGTGTAGAGGCTCCACGTTTGACAAATTTTCTATGCTTATAAACAATTCTGGGCAAAACTGTTGTCAACCTACCAACAAGTGATAAAATGGTTTTTCAAAATACTTACCTCTGAGAAAATTTTTGGTTGTACATTTATAATTGAAGCCACTATTTCCCCTATGGCCGCTGCTTTGGAATCTAATAAAACATTTATTGAGAACAGGGGCGTTTCTGGCTAATCTGGCGCCCTAGGCAAGATCTCAAAATGGCGCCCCCCCACCCCCCAAAAAATTAGCCAGGGAAAATAACTTTATTTTTACTACTATAAACACAAAATAAATACAAGTGCATTAGCAGGTTAATCTGTCTTTGTTTTACTAAAAACAATACTAAAAACATTACAGACTGGAATTAGCAAATGAAAATGACAAACTAACAACTCTGCAATGATGTAAGACATCACCCTGCACAAGACCAACAATTTCTGGAAGGGATATATAGCTGGGTTTTCACAAAAGTATAGAAAAATAGTGAGGGAAAAAAGGTCTACGACTTTGATGCGCGATATCTCCGGCTCTTATGAACCGACATAGAGAATCTACCACTTATTATTTGCAACCAAATCTCCTCTTTCCAACGATACCAGTCAATAGTTGCTACCTTGTAGGTTTCATTAAATAATTGCGTGTGATACCGTACCTGTGAAGGCATAGTGTTGCTGGCAGAATGCCAGTGCATACCCAAACGTCACTCCACCGTCCGCGACTGACAACGTATATGTATTAAACAAATGCATGTGTTAATCTATATTGAAAATGCATTTTTAATGAAACCAATGCATCATGTGAATCAATGGTGTGGTGGTTTTCCATCTCCTCTTAAATATCTGTTTAAAGGACAGGAGACGGTGATGAATATGAGAACTGCAAGGGACTATTTCTTACCCGGTTAAAAAGTACCTCGTCATCACGATATAGATCGTGGATGAACGTGTTCTAGACAAATATGCCCATATTTATAACCATTCACGGTGGTTTTTAGACTGCTTTGCTTAAAATATATTTTTTGGGGTTTGAGAAGGGATTTTAATTTGAACAAATAGTGCAGATTGTGATATATTGTAGAAAGATGCTTTTCAAAATGTGCATAAAAACATACCACTATACTTCTGTCTCCTTACTTCCTCATGTTTCCTCTTCTTTCTAAACTGTGCCTCCAATGGCTTTGATAATTTCATAGTAGCCTCCTTACAGAACCGCAGCCAAAAGTTTTCAACAATGAACGTTCAACAGGCGTTCGACACTGACGTCACTCACCCAGAATTCACACCTGTCCTGTGCCAACACTGTCTCTTGAGTCGTCAATATCATGACGAATAAATCAACTAAATAAGTCTGAAGTTTTATTTTAATAATAATAAAAATAAAAATACATAAAGATTGATTGCCCCCATACAAATTATATATATATATATATTTTAAGGGTGGGGAGGGGGAGAGGGGTCACCCTATCGGAGCCCCCAAGCAGATGGCGCCCTAGGCGACCGCCTATGTTGCCTATGCCTAGAAACGCCCCTGATTGAGAAACAGGTCCACCGCTTAGACAAGCTAAAAAATCACCTTTCTGCCTACAGCGACAGGTTGGTCACCTTGGAGAATGTGGTTAATCGTCTGGAAACAGAGAATCGCAAAATGGGCGAAAAGATTGAGGACCTCGAATCCAACAACAATATTAGAATTGTCAGCATCCCTGAAGGTCTCGAGGGGACCGACACAATCTCTTTCATGTCCAATCTACATTTTGATGTACTTTCCACCACTTTTAAGACACCTCCGAAGCTTGACCGCGCTCATCGGCTGGGAACTTGCCTGTCTGCATGAACGACACTCACTCTGACTACTTCACCCTGGAACGTGGGACAAGGCAGGGCTTTCCTCTTTCTCCCTTACTCTTTGCCATTGCTATTGACCTTCTTTCAGTGGCCTTGCGGGCCTCACCCTCTTTCCATGGTATTCTACGGGAAGGAATTGAACATAGACTCTCATTACATGCAGATGACTTGCTAATATACGTGTATAACCCCGCAACGTCCTTACCAGCTATCCTCTCTATTCTGGAAAATTTTAGCTTGTTCTCTGGTTATAAGCTAAATTTTCAAAAGAGCGAGTGTTTCCCAATAACTCCAGCTGCATTACAGCTCCAGCAGATAGATTTGCCTTTTAATCTCAATCACTCTGGCTTCAAATACCTCACTCCCAGCTCTCTTCTCAGCTAATTTTTCCCCTCTTCTCAGTCAGATGAAGGCCAATTTTTAAAGGATGGGGCAACTTACCTCTGTCTCTAATTGGAAAGATCAATGCTGTAAAAATGAATATTTTGCCTAAATTTCTCTCTCTTTCACTGTGTTTTTACATTCCTGTGTTTTTACCTTTGTCTTTCTTCAAAGCAATTTACCAGGCTGTTACTTCTTTCATCTGGGGTGGAAAGGTACCCAGGGTTAGTAGGTCCTTACTGCAGAGATGCTAATTTAGTGGTGGGCTTGCACTTCCTAATTTCCTGTTTTATTATTGGGCCACTAACCTTCAGAAACCATTATTCTGGTTGCATACTCCAGACACATCCTGGTGCCATTTAGAAGGTCTGTCTTGCACCTCTCCATCTTTGCCAGTCTTACTGTGTTCCGCTCTCTCAACAACTCCTACTCGTTACACTGGCAACCCAGTAGTACCATCAACACTTAAGATCTGGTACCAGTTTTGACGTCAATTTGGGTTCTCCCGTACATCCATCATGGATCCTATAGATAACCATATGTTCACTCCATCAGTTGTTGAAACACATTCTCTCTATGGAAAGGAAAGGGTATTAAAACATTCCATGATCATTTTGAATCTTCGCTAGTTTCCCAAACTTGGTTGCTAAATATGCTTTGCCCCCATCCCATTTTTTTTGGTACTTGCAGATGAGACATTTATTTTCTTCAGAATTTGTATGTTTTCCTTTCCTACCCTCTACCTAGCCATGGGATGAACTATTGACCCTCTTACCTCAACAGAAATCACTGATTTCTCAGTTATATTTACTGATTATGTCCTTTGATGAAAACTCAACTCCACCAACAAATCGAAATCTGCCTGGCGGCGAGAAATGGGTCTTCAACTTCAAAAGAAGTTCTGGGATAGAGCAACTGATAGAGTAAGCTCCACTTCATCTTGCGCTCGTCTTGGACTTATTCAGTTCAAGGTGATCAACAAAGTTCATTACTCTTAAGTCCAGACTATCTAGAATGTACTCTACAGTGAATGATGTTTGTGACAGATGTCATTCCTCCCAGTGTAACCTCTATCACATGTTTTTCTCATCCCCAAACATGAGCAACTACTGGAATTACATATTTCATACCCTGAGGTAGATTTGACACCATGTCCTCTGAATGCAGTGTTCGGAATCCTAGGGGACTCTCTTTCATTAAGCTACAAAAACTCTGATATCATTGCTTTTACCTCATTATTAGCCCGAAACAGAATATTGCTCCAGTGGAAATCTTGTCAGCCCCCCTTAGGCTCTGGTTGGTTAAGTGATGTTGTGTCTTTTTTACAACTTGAGAAGATTAAGTATTCCATGAGGGCATCATACTCAACATTCTTAGATAAATGGCAGAATTTTATTTCATAGTTTAATAGTTTAAGTATACTTCCATCAGATCTGCCATAATCCATATGTCACTAGCACATCCACACTAATTTAGTATTATTGTATGTATGCATTTGTATGTATGTTTGCGTATTGTTTGTTTGTCTTGGTGTTCAATGTGGGGTGTGGGTTTGGGGTGGGAGTGGGGTAAAAATTGTAAAAAACATACACTCACCTAAAGGATTATTAGGAACACCATACTAATACTGTGTTTGACCCACTTTCGCCTTCAGAACTGCCTTAATTCTAAATTGGATTGATTCAACAAGGTGCTGAAAGCATTCTTTAGAAATGTTGGCCCATATTAATAGGATAGCATCATGCAGTTGATGGAGATTTTCTATTGGGTTGAGATCTGGTGACTGTGGGGGCCATTTTAGTACAGTGAACTCATTGTCATGTTCAAGAAACCAATTTGAAATAATTTGAGCTTTGTGACATGGTGCATTATCCTGCTGGAAGTAGCCGTCAGAGGATGGGCACATGGTGGCCTAAACGGATGGACATGGTCAGAAACAATGCTCAGGTAGGCCGTGGCATTTAAACAATGCCCAATTGGCACTAAGGGGCCTAAAGTGTGCCAAGAAAACATCCCCCAAACCATTACACCACCACCACCGGCCTGCACAGTGGTAACAAGGCATGATGAATCCATGTTCTCATTCTGTTTACGCCAAATTCTGTCTCAACAGAAATCGAGACTCATCAGACCAGGCAACATTTTTCCAGTCTTCAACTGTCCAACTTTGGTTAGCTCTTGCAAATTGTAGCCTCTTTTTCATTTGTAGTGATGATGAGTGGTACCCGGTGGGGTCTTCTGCTGTTGTAGCCCCTCCGCCTCAAGGTTGTGCGTGTTGTGACTTCAGAAATGCTTTGCTGCATACCTTGGTTGTAAGGAGTGGTTATTTCAGTCAAAGTTGCTCTTCTATCAGCTTGAAGCAGTGGGCCAATTTTCCTCTGACCTCTAGCATCAACAAGGCATTTTCGCCCACAGGACTGCCACATACTGGATGTTTTTCCCTTTTCACACCATTCTTTGTAAACCCTAGAAATGGTTGTGCGTGAAAATCCCAGTAACTGAGCAGATTGTGAAAGACGGCCCGTCTGGCACCAACAACCATGCCACGCTCAAAATTGCCTAAATCACCTTTCTTTCCCATTCTGACATTCAGTATGGAGTTCAGGAGATTGTCTTGACCAGGACCACACCCCTAAATGCATTGAAGCAACTGCCATGTGATTGGTTGAGTAGATAATTGCATTAAGGAGAAATTGAATGGGTGTTCCTAATAATCCTTTAGGTGAGTGTATATTCAAGTGTTTATATATATATATATATATATATATATATATATATATATATATATATATATATATATATATATATATACATAAATATTGTAGTGTATATCCTGTTCATTCACTTTCTGAAATATCTATAAATAAACATATAAAAAAGACAAACTGAGGGCTGGGGTCCGTTGTGTAGAGTCTGGGCAGGGGTGATCTGCTAAGCGGGTGTCATTGCTAATGCTAGCAGCCCAGGGAATGGCTCAGCTAAATATGGAGATTAGCCGATGTCAGCTAGTCAGTAGCAGCTAGTTAGCTGTAATGTTCCGGGTGGTGAGACGGAAAGTGTGATAGTCACAGTCAACTTTATTATTAGTATGTCCATTTAAAATCTGATAAAAAAGGTTCAAACCATGGCTTATTCTATAGTTCTGAAATGTCAAGGCGTTACTCAAAGATAGTACAACACAGTGGTGTGTCCAGCCTGGAAGCCTGTTGTGAATCTAATAGGCTCTATTGTAGAGTCTCGCTACAGGTTCAAGGATCTCATTTGTTGTGAGTGACCAAACAGGTAAACAATACGACAGAGTGGACAATATAATGGCATGAAGATATGTTTTAGAAACAGAATGCAGTAGATATGGTCTAATTTTACTATAAACAAATAACTTTTGGATTAACTTTCTAATTAAAATTTGGACATGGTCACGATAAGTAAGATGTGAGTCAAGAGAGACTCCCAGATACTTATATGTCGATACAGTTGAAAGTTTTTGATTAGAAAAGGTGATAAAATTTGGTATAGACAGCGTTAAATGGTTATCCTGGAGCCAATCATGTAAATGCTGTAGGTCTGAGTTAAGTTTGTAATTAACTGTATCATTATCTGAACCAGACAAAAAAATAACAGTGTCATCAGCATATAACAAAGTACTAGAAACATCAAACACATTAGGAAGATCATTAATGTGCATAAGGAAAAGTAAAGGACCTAAGATGCTGCCCTGTGGAATTCCCATAGAACACACTCATGACTGTGATGTTACTGAACCGATTCTTACAGTCTGAGATCTGTCACTTAAATATGATTTAAACATATCTATTGCAGAGGAGGACAAATGAAAAGAAATAAGTTTATTTAACAAAATTTGATGGTTAACTTTATCGAAAGCTTTTCGAAAGTCTATGTATATGACTCCAGTAACCTGACCTTTATTTAAAGACGCCGTTATCTGCTCAGTAAAAAGAAGCAAAGCCGACATAGTTGACCGCAATGGTCGAAAACCATGCTGACAATCACTGAGCAGGTTATTGTATTCAAGGTGATTAATTACTTGATTATATAATTTTTTTTCTAGTAACTTAGAAACAGTTGTGAGAATTGCAATTGGGCGGTAATTCGAGATATTAGTTGGATCATCAGACTTAAGAATCGGGGTGATCTGGGCTGTTTTCCACATGGCAGGAAATACTGATTGCCTAATACACAGATTAACTACATGACGTAAGAGCGGAATAAGTGTACTATCGTGAGTTTGGAGAAAAATCATATTTAAATTATTTGCATCACAAGCATGAGAAGCATTCAAAGAACCCAAAATGTTAGTTATATCGCTTTGTGCAATTTCAGAAAAGGAGAATTGCTGAGATGCCGGTACTGATGGGAGAAACTGAGGAACAATAAATCCAGAAGATAACTTCCGAACAGATGCAACAAAATACTTGTTGAAAGAATTAGCAATTTTATCATGATCAGTGAGAAGAGTACCATTTATGGATAGTTGTAAACTGTTATTGTTTTTTTATTTATTTTCACCAGTTATAGATTTAATTGTTTTCCATAATTTTCTTGGGTTGGAAACCGTTCGATTAATTTGATTTTCGAAATATAGCTGTTTTGCTTTGAATAATTAAAAATTGCACTTATTTCTGAACTGTATGAAAATATGCTTAGCCTCAGGTGTTTTTAATGATCTGTATGCTATCAAATAGGTGGCCTTCTTTTTTAAAAGCTGCATAATATCAGGAGTTACCCAAGGTATTGTATTTTGCCTGATATATATTTTACAAGTAGTAGTACATTTTTGACGTATTGTCTCCACTCTTTTATGAAAATTTGATAGAACATGATCAGGATCTTGCAAAGACATCTCATTACTCCAATCAGTATCAGCAAATTCAGCATTGAACTGAGACAATTTTGAATTTGGTACTTTTTTAATGTAACTATTTTTATGAGATTTTGGCTGTTTAAGACATTTCCTAATGGCATTTATTAGTGAATGATCTGAAACTGCTGTATTTATTACTCCAAATATACTATACTTAGAAGGTAGATTAGTGAAGATGAGGTCCAAAATAGAATTTAGTGTTTTGCCAAATCTGGTGGGATCTTTGATTAATTGATGAAGACCATGTTTTATGGCAGTTGCTTTCAAAAGTTTAGATGAATTATCGATCCAATTCAAATTAATGTCACCTAAAATAACAAGCTCTTTAGTTTTTACTGATTTTATTAAGTCAGAAAGCTGCAGTAAATATGCAGTTAAACAAACATTTGGAGGCTTGTATGTGACAATAATAGTGACTGAGAATTGATTTGTAAAATGAACAACTAATTGAAGTGACTCAGAAATTGTTGATAGTTTTACTACAGAATGTGCATATCTATTATTTACATAAAGAGCAACACCCCCACCAATTCTATCAGTCATGTCTCTGCGATACAACTCCAATCAAATGCGATCATTGGAGGTTTCATTTAACCTCATTTCACTATTATTGAAATAGTTATTCTATTGCAAAAGAATAATGCCGCCTAAGAAAAATGCAAACCTACCTGACGAGGTGGAGGATATTAAAAAATCTCTAGACTTTTTGTCTGCTGAAATTACTACCGTTGCAGCGCAACAAAAGAAAATCATGGATTTGATGGGTGAAATACAAACGCTAAAGAGGCAAAGTGTGGAAAAGGACCAAAAGATCGCTTTTCTGGAGACTAGAGTTGCTGACCTCGAGCAATACTCCAGGGTTAACGAGGTGGTTATCAGCGGCCTGAGAACCAATCACCGGAACTATGCCAGGGTGGCCGCGGGCGCTGGGCGTACTGCTGACGGTGTGAGTGAAGCTTCCGAGGAGAAGGAGTCGCTAGAGCAACAGGTGATTTGCTTTTTAGATAGCAAAGATATTTATGTTGACAGCGGGGACATTGAGGCTTGTCATACTTTGCCAAGCAGAAACAAAACGGCCACTCCATTGATAATTATCCGGTTTATGAATAGAAAGAAAAAAACTGCCCTCCTCAGACAGTGAAGGAAATTAAAAGGGACAGAAGTTTACATCAACGAACACCTCACCAAGAAAAACGCTGACATTGCCAGGAAAGCACGCATACTGAGGAAACAAAATAAGATTCAGGCAACATGGGCAAGAAATTGTAAAATATTTATCAAACTAAATGGGTCGACTCCTGAGGTAGCGAAAGTCCTCCTCATTAGGGACATTGCAGAGCTGGATAAGTTTGAAGATTTAAAGAACCAAGAGCAACATATGCCTACAAGGTTACTAAATATAAACTGAACTGAACATAACAAAAGCAATGACTACGACAAACCTGGATAGAAACTCATCTGCAAAATATGAACAACTGAACTTGGAAACTTTCAAATACACAGAACATAAACCACAAGGCATTGAAAATGACATTGACCCGGATAATAATTTTTACATTAATACTCACAGCCAGTGTGAATATTACACAGTTGAACAGTTTAAAAAACATATAAAAATGGATGGAACAATATCAATAATACATTTTAATAGCAGAAGTCTTATCGCAAACCATTCAAAAATCAAACAGTGCCTAAAGCAAATGGGAAAAATATTTACAGCAATTGCAATATCAGAGACATGGCTCACAGTAGAACAACATGATTTGGTTGAGATTGAGGGATATGAAATGTTTTCTATCAACAGGAAACAATCAAAGGGTGGGGGGGTTGCATTATATATTGACAGAAGATATCATTGTAAAATAGTTAATGAAATGTCTTTTACTCTAGATACAATCATGGAATGCATCACAGTACAAATTGAAATGGGAAAATCTAAAAATATTCTAATTAGTTGCATTTATAGGAAACCAGGATCAAATATTGACATGTTTAAAGAAAAAATAACAGAAGTATTTAGTAACAGCATTAACAAAAAAATGTGTTTTATCTGCGGAGATTTCAATATTGACTTGCTCAACCCACAAGAACACAACAAAACTACTGAGTTCACTAACTTGATGTACAGT
>JACXGM010037579.1:0-11067 GCA_016801145.1 Umbra pygmaea
ATACCGTGGTCTATTTAAGAAAGCCGTAAAGGTGCACTTATCCAGAATATCTACATCTGGCTTGACATAGCTTTACCTTTTCATCCTGGCTAAGCAAAGGTGCAACTGATTAAGCCGCGATGAGCAGATCACACTAAGTCAAGCTGCGCTTTTTCAGTTATCCTGGATTTCTTTATTCTACTTTTGTGCAATACCCCCCTGGTCGGCTTACTCAATAATGTCTACAACTGTGATGTAGGGGCTTTGGTGTTTGAGTAGAGGTACACAGTCATGGGTGAACGAGACGTAAAGAAGAAGGGCTCATCTATACAACCTTGGGTGAGAGGTTTAAACAGAACAGTAGTGTTGAATGCCAATGGACATTCTCATGTGTACCTCGACATTCTCATGTGTACCTCGACTCCAGGGTTTTACAGCTGTGTGAATAACAACGGAAGCTAGTTATGTGGAGTTAGTTCAGTGATTCTGTCAATCTGTGGGCCCTGACAAGCTCCTCTGTTAATTTAATTATGGCATGAGTGAGTTTGACAATAGGACAAGTTAGTCGCAACGTTATCGTTCGCCTGGAATAAAGTGGTAACTACAGCTTGGGATAGTTTTGCATCCCTGATGGATTTCTGTCCAAATTGTCTAAACATCACCAATACATTTTCCAACTATGATTGTTACATATGGCAGCCTTCAGTGTGTTGATAATAAATCCATAGACTATGTGACAAAAGCAGAATTTACAATCTTTATTCAATAGATCGCAAACACAACATTGAAATAAAATGTTTGTAAAAAAAGTAGAACAAATGCCTGACAAAACACAAACTTTGGCATAAACATAAAAGTAGACAAAGTGTTTTGCAGAAACAGCAATGCTCATCATAGCCAAAGTTCACATGTTCATTGATCTTTAATCAATTTCGGGTTTCTCTCCCAAGGATTCATGGGGTATTTAGAAAACGCAGGTACACACAAAGATGTAGAACATCCATTACAAGTGGTTTATTTAGGATCACATAAATATATCTCTGGATTTGAGGCAATAAAGGCAAAGACTTTGGACAGACAATTTACACTTAATAAATAAATAATATAAATAAAATGATGGTATAACGACTGATAGTTTTCTTTTAGGAAATACATGTACGTTTGAAGAAATCATAGTAAACTTTAAATGAAGAAAACATGTTTTTTTTGGAATTGCTGTTATTCAAAGGATGGGGATATGTGGTAACGAACAAAAACAGTGAAGTCAATACAGCAAACATGAATCTCTTTGATCGGTTTTTCTAATAGTCTGTATTGTGACGTACAGCTCAGAGATTCAAGTCTTCCTGTATTCGGTTTAAATGGATTTTCCAGAGAATATGAATACGTCGCAGCAAGCACAATGATAGGTCCAATGTGGTCATGTTGTATTGGTTGTAGTCTCTTTGGGTTATTTGACATAGCAGACCTTTCTCTGGGGAGAAAGTTCCCAAACTTGAATAGTTAATTTATTTTTCTTCTTCACGGCGAGAAGTTGTATTCCAACATCTTTACATTTTCAATGTAAAAATAATTTTGACATATAGAGGAATAATTTCCTACCATTCAAAATGTTTTCGTCCATTTCTTCATTGACAAAAACAAGAAGTGCTAACGATCCTCCATTCTTCCTCCTCCGTTTCTGTGCCTGCCTTCCTTTGCAGGTGTGTAGCTTTACCATCTCATCTCTTCACCCTCTCATCATGCGGCTCTTCAGTCCAGGAGTCATCTTCGCCCGGACATGCCCTCTCCCCTCCAGATGTATTCCTGTCCATGGGAAAGGGAATGGCGCTCTGCACCCAGGCCCCGGCCTGTCCTGTCATCTGGGGGATTCAGGGTGGCAAGCGATGCCAGGCTATGGCGCGGGTCACTGTTGCTAATTTTGAACAGGCCACTTGGCCCTAGGAAAGCCTCTCTCTCACTGGGGAAGTGATTGATCACCGTCTCCAGGTCGTTGAACACAGCCGTGTCACTTAAATGCTTCCTGCCACACAGCCGACGCCGGCGCAACACCACGATGCCAGTGGCCAGGACGAGGGCAAGCAGCGCAAGGACGCAGGAGGTAGTAAGGGTGGCGGAAGAAGGCTTGCTGGTCAGTTGGGGGGCTGGCTGGAAGCTGGGCTGCAGCGAGAACTCACAGCTGGGTCCCATGAAACCTGGCGGGCACTGGCACACTGGCCCCGTGAAGTGTGTGAAGCACGTGCCGCCGTTCTGGCAGGGCTGGGCTCTGGCACCGCGGCCGCAAGCATCAGAGCGCACGGTGCAGTTCTTGCCAGCGTAGCCCAACGTACAGGAGCAGGTGTAGTCGTCCAGGCCATCCTGGCAGGTGCCGGCATTCTGGCAGGGCGCCGAGGCACAGTCGTCGATGTTGACCTGGCAGTTGGCGCCGGTGAAGCCGGAGCGGCAGCGGCACAGCACACTCTGACCCAGGTCCAGACACTCACCACCTTTTAGAAAACACAACACAATACTCCACTTAGTACACAGAAGCCTATAGTACCACAGTGTAGTGCTAACGACTTCTGTATTTAATAAATAACCATGAATCATTCTCTTGTGGACATATGTATATATCATAAATCCTAAAATAAACAGACTCTAGGATGCCAGGACTAATATGGAGCTTCTGCTACAGTAAGGAGATATCAATGCTCCTTATTATATACACTTTATAAACATCTCTTGCATAACTGATTTCAATGTTTGGGATGTCTGGGACAAGCAGATGCAGTAGTATGTTCCTGCACAACTGGAGGCTGCAGTTTTAGGACCCCAGTTCCAGGGCCGCAGATTCAGGCCCCTAGTTTATTTCCAGATATTCAGTTGGGCTTCACTCTTCACACAGTAGCATGTTAATACATTTTTGATGGGCTTAACAGCAATGTTTTAGGGTGGTTAAGGTTAGGGTCAGGGTTTCGGTAAGGTTTATGGATTTAGTGATATAAAGTAAAAATCGCCTGTCTGTATCACGCTGCAATCTAGACACAAAAAACTAGGGTCCTGAAACTAGGGTCCTAGAACGGGGGTCCTAAAACTGCAGCCTCCGGTTGTGTAGGAATACCCTTCTCAGCAGATGTGTACTTCAACCACTAGATGTCCCACTAGAACCGTTTTTGTTATCTGTTTGCTGTTTAATTTCCCAGAGTTGTGCATAATGTGGCCAGCCAGCAGAAATGCTTTTATCTGGAAGGCAGAGCAGAACCTTTGTTTCCTGAAGCCACTGAGAAAATTTGGCAAACGCTAACAACATACTGATGCACAGCAGAGGGCATCCTAGCTTAATCCCTCTGGTTGCTGTGGGAACAGCAAGACAGACCATACAGAGAGAATCCCTGGTACTACCCTCTTCTCCATCTACTGTATGTGGCCTCAACTTTAACTAGGGCCCAAAATCCAAGACAGGAAGCTAGCCAATAGCCTCCCAGTGGTGCAATGTTCTCACAGCTACCATACGGCCTGACATACAGAAGTTTAAAGACCTACTAACCAATGTTCTCACAGCTACCATACGGCCTGACATACAGAAGTTTAAAGACCTACTAACCAATGTTCTCACAGCTACCATACGGCCTGACATACAGAAGTTTAAAGACCTCCACTGGCAGATTTGAGAGCAAACTTTTTTCTCAGCGCAGGCTGCCTTTTATACATTTGCCTTTAAATTTTAGTCATATAGCAGATGCAACTGAACTGCTGTTTATTAACCAAGCAACTGGACTGCTGTTTTTAAACCAAGCAACTGGACTGCTGTTTTTATCCTAATTTTGCCACATGACTGAAATGTTTATGTGATTTAACTAGCATTTTTAATAGCTTTTCTTGCCACTGTGTGTACTGAACAACCGCGGTTGGTGGATCTTAATTGGGGGCGTCGGGCTCGCATTACCATCCGGACTGTGGGAAAAGGAAAGGTATCACACAATGGGTTTGACTCGCTACACACCGTTCCATTCACTCCAGTCCTGAACGTAATGCGAGCCCGACGTCCCCAATTAAGAACCACCGACTGCGGCTGGTACCGAACTATGTGAGAGTGCTCAAAGTTTTTGGTTACCCGACTACAAATAAACAACTTTAACTTGATCCACATTAATCGAGTCCGACTCACCGTTCAGACAGGGGCTGTTGCTGCAGCGGTCAAGTTTTTTCTCGCAGTTGGAGCCAGTGTAGGTTGGAGGGCAGCGGCAGGTGTACCCTCCAGCCAGCATCTCCATGCAGGTTCCCCCATTGAAGCAGGGCCCGTCGGCACACGTCATGGCGAGGATCTCGCAGTTTTTCCCATAGAAGCCCTGGGGGCAGGTGCACGAGTAGTCATTCTCCAAGTCCTGAACAAAGAGGATTGTGGTTAGAAAGACACTTAGGGCTTTGGCTTGTACAAGGCATAGATGGTCCATTATTACTGGACACGTTTCTGATTAGTCTTTTTTAATGTTTACTCCTGTTTTTTTTGTTTGAGACTTAAATTCAAATATTTCATTTGAATGTAAGTCTCAAAAAGTAAAGAAAGAGAAAATATTAAACTACTTTCAATAAGCAGAGAAAAACATCCGTACATTGCAGCTGCCGCCATTCTTGCAAGGGTTGCTGTCACACTCGTTGGTCTCCAGCTCACAGTTGGTTCCTCCGTAGCCTGGGCGACAGGTACAGGTGTAGCTGCCCTGGCCCGTGTTGGTACAGGTGGCGCTGTTGGCACACGGACGGTGGTTGGTGCAGTAGTTCAGGTCTTGGTCACAGAAAAGGCCACCCCAGCCTTCCTTGCACTCACACTGCCATGGCTGGCTGCAGGTGCCGTGGAGGCAGCCTGGGTAGCGGACACACTCGCTACACGAGGGCCCCTGCCAGCCCATCCGGCACTTGCAGTCCCCTGGGGCCTCACAGTAGCCGTGCTTCTCACTGCAGTCCGCCGAACAGATGGCTGCAGGGGGAGGGAGAGGTGAGAGCGAGGGAGGGCATTGATTACAATGAATGGGCAGATTGAGTACATGCCCCCCCCAACCATACAGCACAAAACACACACACGCACAGACATCCAACTCTGTCTGACCCCCTGCTGCCTGTCCTCTGTCCTCCGTCTCAGACTTCAACTGTTTGTTAAGTATTAAACCAAGCAGCTGGTGAGCACACGACCACAATGACAAGGGTGCATCCTTAACGTCTGCCCAACACACACCCACAACACACACACACCTCCAAAATACACACACCTCCAACATGTGGTTCTGGTGAGTCACAGTTCTTTCTCCCTTTGTTACCGGGGAACAAAAGGCTAATCGTACATCACAAGCCTTTCTTAATATGAAATATAGAAAGCAATGCTACAGGATGCTTTCTGAGATAAATATAGACAATCAAGCCTATTTTAGGACTACAATTACTCCAAACTAAAAGAGTAGCATGCCTGGGATTAAAGTGGAAGGATTAGAGAGTGCTCTTTGGAAATATACATGCTTCATTGTTGTGTGATTAGCATAATAATTATTTCCACTAATAACGTAAGTCTTTACCATCCTGTATTGAGACTTAAATGTATAATAGATGTTGCTTTCAAGGAGAATGACAAGAAGAACATTCACCTCGGATATCAATTAATTAACGCGTGCATATGCACTTTATTTGAAACTGGCATACAGTGCAAAACAAGACAACTAGCAAGTATAGTTTAAACAGAAATGTAGCCTAAAATGATGACATAATGTTATTTAAACCGTAGGCTACTCACGGTCAGAACAGTAGTTTCCCTTCCAGCCCTCTAGACAGTGCTTGTTCCCCTCTTCGTCACAGGTGTAGTGGCCCAGTGTGTCGTCACGGGGTCTGCAGTACTCGGCGCAGCTGTCGCCAAAGTAGTACTCGTCGCAGAATACGTGGTAGGAGTAGCGCAACTCGCTCTGCTCTCCGAAGTGCACGTCTTGAGACCAGTCCTCGCCGATTCCCAGTCTTCTTCTAGTTGCCAAGCGGCTGACAAGATTGTTTTGGTTGTCTGGAAAATAAAATAAAATTTGTATTGTAATAGCCTAATGATATATACCTTTAAATTGAATGTTGGTTGTTGTTGGTTAAACTCGTGTAGGTTTGTTTAATTGACCTAGGCTAGCATACTGCACAAATTACCTGTGTATTCCGTAGGGGTTTCGGCGTTCCATGCTTCAATGATCAGCGAAAACGTTCCCTATAATAATAAACCCCAGGATTAAAGTCTACACAAGAACGATACAGTATAGCCTACATATCGTGTTTCAATTGCAAAGATTTTGTATTTATGCAGGTAAAAAGTTATTTACCGGCCACTTGAAATGAAACGGTATTCTTATCGGAGCGCTGCTTGAAATGGAGCTCTGATCAGCGCGGATGACGTTTGTGTGACCCGTTCCAAAGGTGCAAGGTGGCTCTGCGTGGATAACGTCCTCAGAGTGTTTGAGACAAATTCTGAAAAAGATGTGACAATCCCTATGCCTCCTGCATATGCGATGGGCAGTGTTAAAAGAATGTACCTTCAGTTCGAACACGCCAGAGGAAGATACCTGCCGAGAGAAAGGCGGAGTGGAATTAGACACAGGCTTTGCGTTGTGCCCAAACCAAGGTGTAATTGAATGGTTCTTCATTGCATATACTTACCACTTGCACCAAGGTCAAAACCAAAACACATCTAAGAGGTAGCGAGGTCATTTTTGCTTGTTGAGTATAGGTAGCTACTGTACGCAATCGTTGTATCCAAACGTGTGGCGCGTTCCTCCACAAAAACTAAAAGAAAACTAAAGCTGAAGACATATATCCCTTGCAGTCACACTATAAAATGTGTGAAAAGGTATATTTTCAAAACCCCTATCTTCTCTGCCCTGGTCGCTGGTCTGAATTTGTTTGTGTCTGGTGCCAAATGAGAGTGAACGGGTTTTATACCCCTTGATGCGCCCCCCTGTCACGCTCCAGAAGGCGGGACAAGGAACCCCCAAAGGACATCCACAACTTATGTTTGACTTTTTAGCTCATACATTTTGTAATTAAAATCTGAAGACACCAGACTATAGGAGCATAGTCCGTTTACAGTGTAATAAGTGCAAGAACAATTTGTTGGAATACGTGACAAATTCCCAATAGGCATAAATGCTGACAGTGTCTACATTTTATTCTTATAATTGGGGGGGGGGGGGGGTTAACAAAGGGGTGCTTTGGATTTTAAGCCTTACTATTCCATTTCTATAGGCCTACCAAAAAGGTACATTAAATGGATCGTTTACAGTGACAAGATTTAATAACTTAAATGAAATTAAAAATATTGTTTTTTATAGCCTATATCGTATTTTTCATAGGGTAGACATGGTAAAGCCATATAGGCCTATTGATCAAAGACATCAACTTACTTTGCAACATGTTTTGCTTATAAGTGGGCTAATAATCTTTTAATAATCAGGCGTATATATTACAAAGATTGTAGTGTTTTTGACAACCGTCAACATAAAGCGCTTCATTGTTCAGTGTTACTACATTTTCCTTATTTAGTTTTTGAAAATATGAATCAAAAGAAAGTCATGTTCCGCCCATTTTATCTTCAGTCACACAATGTTAATTACTCAGACGCGTGTGAGGGAACAAAAGTGGGCTTGCAGGTTACGGAAAAGACCTTTCATTGCGTGCCTCGGGGATATTCTATTGTCCATATGTGCAATCTGAGCAGGGGTAGGCTATACTCTCGCTAGACCACGCAGCAAGCTGTAGAGTTTTGGATATCATGGCAGTTGCTATTTCGTGAACGTCATGCGAACAGCTGTATGGTAATCAGTGGCACGCGCGGGGTCATCACCCACTATTGTGTTCTAGAATCGTTCTTCTCAAATGCGTACGATACTTAGGCCCACTCATGTATTGATTTAGGGGGCAACAATGGTATTGCCAGCATCTGTCATACTATTCGTGTTGTTTTCTTAACTTTATTTTATGATATTTTTTATTTAGGTTTTGAGAATGAAGAACCCAAATGTATAACCTATTATTATAGATCTCGAGGTAGTATTTAGGTAGAGACCAGAGACGTCACCAGACCCGAGCTTTTGGTTAGCCAACAGTGTTTTGTGAGAGGACGCTACACATCATAGATGGTGTCACTGTGCATCAGCCTGATCTCACATACAACACGATGTTGTGTTCATCGTGGAGACGCCAAATTAAATTTTGGTGTGATTTAGACATATAAATTGAATTACTGGCCAATGTTACAATACAACATGCGTAGCGTTTGTGTGTGTGTGTGTGTGTGTGTGTGTGTGTGTGTGTGTGTGTGTGTGTGTGTGTGTGTGTGTGTGTGTGTGTGTGTGCGTGTGTGTTTTAAAGGGGGAAGGGCCACTGTTCGTTTGTGCTTGAGAGGCGCGTGCTGTCACGGACCCACCACATCATCAAAGAACCGGGCACACTTGTCTGGAAAGCTGAAAACTCAAAGCCGTCGGGCATTGAGAATACGGAAATACTAACAAATAAATAAAAGTATTGTTTATCACAGTATGCAAAAATCTTGTATCCAAATATGCCAAGCTTATATTGTTTATTCTGATGTGCACACAGGAAAAAGGTACACTCTAAAATATTTTTCTGGGTGTTGTGAAATTGACCCTCAAAATTTACAACATATACTTTAAAAGGGGTAGCCTATGCATGCCAGTTCAATATTTTTACTTTCATTTCACTAAAATAAAAAATAAAATAAGTTATATCAACAATATGGTTTTTTGTTTCATCATTTTCCAAATAATACTTTTTGACAGTGTAGGCTATAATTTTGTGTTTTTTAAATAACTTGACGTTTTTCCAGTTTTGGGGAAAAGAAAAAATTGTCGCGGATAGCAACCGTGCAAAATGACTCATGAAAAAATTTAGGCATTTAGATAAACATCCCCAATCTCGCCACTTGAGGAAAAAATACAGCAGCAATACCGACTGGGTTCAAGCCAGCACTAAAAAAACTGGACAATGTGAGTTGCCAGATGTACAATACAGATTATGTTTGTTTTACGGAAATTAATTGTGTTTGTCCCCTTGTGTAATTAAAATGCTTTCAGTCAAGGGGGTAGGATCGATTTTGATATTGGGAGGGACACAAATATATTTTTCAGAAATTGTTCTTATTTTTGGGGGGACCACATTGCCTTTCTGTCCCCCCGTCCCTACGCCCTTGCTTTCAGTGAACACAATGAAGCAAATTCAGATAAATTATATGAAATCATGTAGATTGAATGAAAAAAAATACGTTGGAATGACATGACTCGATTTTCCATCCGATATTTCCCAGCATGCACTTCTGTATGTTGACACTTCAGAATTGTTCTATCATCCCTGTTTTTGCATGTACACTCACCTAAAGGATTATTAGGAACACCATACTAATACTGGGTTTGACCCCCTTTCGCCTTCAGAACTGCCTTAATTCTACGTGGCATTGATTCAACAAGGTGCTGAAAGCATTTTTTTGAAATGTTGCCCCATATTGATTAAACAGCATCTTGCAGTTGATGGAGATTTGTGAGATGCACATCCAGGGCACAAAGCTCCCGTTCCACCACATCCCAAAGATGCTCTATTGGGTTGAGATCTGGTGACTGTAGGGGCCATTTTAGTACAGTGAACTCATTGTCATGTTCAAGAAACCAATTTGAAATGATTCAAGCTTTGTGACATGGTGCATTATCCTGCTGGAAGTAGCCGTCAGAGGATGGGTACACGGTGGCCATAAAGGGATGGACATGGTCAGCAACAATGCTCAGGTAGGCCGTGGCATTTAAACAATGCCCAATTGGCACTAAGGGGCCTAAAGTGTGCCAAGAAAACATCCCCCAAACCATTACACCACCACCACCAGCCTGCACAGTGGTAACAAGGCATGATGGATCCATGTTCTCATTCTGTTTACGCCAAATTCTGACTCTATACCATCTGAATGTCTCAACAGAAATTGAGACTCATCAGACCAGACAACATTTTTCCAGTCTTCAACTGTCCAAATTTGGTGTGCTCTTGCAAATTGTAGCCTCTTTTTCCTATTTGTAGTGGAGATGAGTGGTACCCGGTAGGGTCTTCTGCTGTTGTAGCCCATCCGCCTCAAGGTGTGTGCGTGTTGTGGCTTCACAAATGCTTTGCTGCATACCTCGGTTGTAACGAGTGGTTATTTCAGTCAAAGTTGCCCTTTTATCAGCTTGAAGCAGTCGGCCCATTCTCCTCTGACCTCTAGCATCAACAAGGCATTTTCGCCCACAGCACTGCTGCATACTGGATGTTTTTGCCTTTTCACACCATTCTTTGTAAACCCTAGAAATGTTTGTGCGTGAAAATCCCAGTTACTGAGCAGATTGTGAAATACTCAGACTGGCTCGTCTGGCACCAACAATCATGCCACGCTCAATATTGCTTAAATCACCTTTCTATCCCATTCTGACATTCAGTTTGGAGTTCATGAGATTGTCTTGACCAGGACCACACCCCTAAATGCATTTAAGCAACTGCCATGTGATTGGTACAGTAGATCATTGAATTAAGGAGAAATTGAACAGGTGTTCCTAATAATCCTTTAGGTGAGTGTATATTGACCAATTAATGTCAAAGTTAAACTATTAACAAACATGCATTTTTCCAAAGAAAGTCAATCATGTATTTAAAAATGTTTTTGCACCCACTACTGTCATGACTGTTCAGATTAAAGCAATTCCATCTTGCTGTTACGCTTCATACCAGATGCCAAAAGGAATCCTTTTGCAGGCCTGTGACTTGCATGTAGGGTTGAACCAATCTGGTGAAGAGGTTAAATTCCAAAGTTTCCCAGAAGATTCAGCAGATGATTTCTTAGAGTAATTTGGGAGTTTTTGGATAAAGTGTGTTGTGTCTTGGTTTTCTTTTAGTACTAGACTTACTTAAAAGAAAGGAAACGAGTCAATAATAGTTTTCCAGTGCCGACAGCTTTACTAATCACTCGTTTGACATTCATTGCACTAACAGTATCTCTGAACAGATACCGACTTCAATTCCCATCATTCCTCTGCATAAGAACTACAACTAGGGAACTCCACATGGGAC
>JACXGM010037580.1:0-11067 GCA_016801145.1 Umbra pygmaea
CATGGAACACAGACACTGATCGCAAATCGTCTGTTGAGCACTAACACTCTCTGGTCACTTTATGCTCTCTACATCTGATGTAGCAGAATTCAAATGCACCTTTAAAAGCAATTTTCCATGCCAAATCTATAATATTTACTACTTCTACTGTTGTACATTTTCCAGACCACTGCTCAGTACATAGCGTTTTATTACTATTATTACTATTGTCATTATTATTTTAAAATTCTTATATTGTTGTAATTCTTGTTTTTAAGCCCACTGCATAGAATCGCCGTGCCATGTCAAAAGAATTTCTCTGCATAGGATGATGTATGTTATTCGATGCATATGATAAATAAACGACTTTGACTTAGGGTCAGTGTCGTCTGTCGTTACGGTAGATATTTGAGTGACAGTAAAGAAACTAAATCATAACCAAATTGTCTGAATGTAACCTTATTAGACAGCCAATGAGCTGGGCTGTTCAGCAGAATAGAATATAAGATACAGTCGTGCGTAAAGGTATTCTTTGTTTTCTGATTACTAGCTTTACACCTAGTGGTCGCACAGCGTTATTTGTGATGCAAAAGAAAGTTTCTGTTTTCCGACTTCTTTGAAATACAAACTTTTACAAGATGCCTCCCCAAAGGTGTAAAAGCTCTGTCCAAGAAGAGGAATATCGACATTTAACAAGCTTTAGAGGAGATTTTCAGAGAAAGTGACTCTGAAGTGCTTGATGGACTGGAGCCTGGAAGCGAGCATAGCTTCTATTCAACAGACAAAAAAGTGTTTTTGGAAGCAAAAGATCCACTTATAGATCGGTGAGTAATATCAGTTATCTTATTCTAACGGGGTTGTTTATAAATGTAGCCTAGTTATAATGCCTTTTGCCGTTATGCCTTTGTTTGAACCATGCGTTCACAACAGGGGAGGTTGTTTTTCTCTTATCGATGTATTGTAACAGCCTTAGTTCGAACCAAGCGTTCACAACAGGGGATGTTATTTTTCTCTAATCTATGTACATGTACTGCAACAGCCTTAGAACCAAGCATATGTGCAAAAAGTATAGAATCTAGCATGTGATTATAGGAAAAGTGAGTTCTAACAGAAGTATTTTTGCTGTGATATGTTCATATTATATTCAACTTTGTTGTATGTCCAAAAAGTATAGAAACAGTACGTGATCATAGGAAATGTGAGTTGTAACAATTGTTTTCCTTATTCATTGCAGAGATTTGGACTCTGATGAACTCTGGAAGCCAGCACCCAAGAAAACACACCCCGGCCCATCAACATCCTATTCAGGATCTACACCAACCCTCGTTCAGCCATCAAGAGGTGTGAAGCAGCCAGCCAAGAAGTAGAGGAGCTCTACTAGCACACCAGCGTCCCCACCCCCCCGCTGAGAAAGAGGACCGTTGGCATACTCTAGTGGAGGAGGATGTGCAACCCCCAACCCCAACATTCAGACCGAACAGGCAGCAACCAGCACCACAACTGGACATGACTGGTTCCTACAGTGCCCTGCAGTTGTTCAGCTGTTCTTCACCTCAACTATTCAAGATGTTTTGGTGTCTAACACCAACAAACACGGTTCCAAGAAATAGGCAGGGAAGGAGGAGTGGAAGCCAATTTCCATAAAGAACATGTTCTCCTGCATTTCACTGGTCCTCTACATGGGGATAGTGCCCTTGAAATGAAGGCATTTTGGAATACTACACGACTCTACAAGCTGCCTTTCCCTGCCACATTTTTATTGAAAGTAACTACGTTACGTTACTGCGTTACTATTTATTGAAAGTAACTAATTAAACTATTTTAAGTTACTTAAAAAAAGCTTTTTACATATGCTTTTTAGTGTGTCTAGGTTTTTTATCATACAATACTCATTCGACAAAAAAGTATCAATTTATTAACCTTCCCAAATATTTAAACGATTTGAATCCATTTTAATGGTAAGTTGATTAAGAAATAATTATTATTTACAGAAAAGATCTTGTAGCAATTAGGGTTAACTGTCTTGCTCAAAAACAGAATGATAAAGGCTTCACCTTGGCAGTGTGTGTGTGTATGTGTGGGGGGGGTTGAACCATTCTTCTGGGGTCTTCTTCAAAAATGAATCATAGGCCCTAAACAATTAGGCCACCTTGCTGCCCCTAGATAGTGATTGCCTGATCATGTCGAGTGCACACTTGTGGTAACTACTTTATCTGGGCATGATCCAATTGACCAATATGATCCGTCTATTTCTGATGAATGTGTGAGTGTTTGTATGTAAAACCAATTTCATCTCAATGTCTGAGTATATAACATATTTTAACTGAGTTAAGAAATACAGATAAAAAATGATTTTGAGTTTCATACAATATGCAATGGAATTTGACTGCTAGTAATGCTTCTGAAATTAATGGAGTCACATGGTGAATACATTGAGCAGTCCTGAACCAGAAATATTGAGTCTAAAGAAGATGTGGGCAAATATTTTAGCTTGAGGGCCACATTGAGGTTTTAAAACCAAGTGAAGGGCCGCATTTTATGGTGCAATGTATGAAAAATAGTAAATGTTATTTCATTAAATTAACCCCGCCCCCTACACAGTTACGTGCATTTTCTACAGAAAATATTTTTTTTGTTACACCATTTCCTTGTTTGACTGTAATGTTTTTAGCACATGTTCCGAGTGCATGTCACTTGAATCCTTGCGCACTTTATGTAGCCTACTATATGTTAAAAACGTCCATAAAGTGCGTTCTCATCGCCTGTTAATTTAAAGCACATTGGACATTTTCTGTAACATTATGCATGTTTTCAAGCGCGTGTTTATTTGAATAACAGGGGAAAATATTACTTGAAAATAACATACCTCCACTCGTTGTAGACCCCATAGCAGAAAAAAGCAATTTCGGTCCAAAACATTTGAGTGAGACGAACTATGACAAGCTTTCCATTATATTCCCACTCGACAGGTGCTTGCATGTGACGCAAAGCTCACTGGACACATTTATTTATCCTCCCTGCTTTTTGATAGTTTTGAAGTAATGTGAATATTTCCAGCTGTTAGAATGTAGGCTATGAATTGTTCCATTTTGCTAACCTCCAATCTGCATAACTCTGCGCATTACAATTTTAAGTGCAAGATCTCTCCTCTTTTTGATTGGCGTGGAGGTGCACTAATGAAATACGGATTAAAAAACAAAACGACAACGGATAATAAATTATTAAATTGAGTTCTAAAACAGAAAAGGTAATAATATAACGTATAATATTACGTAAATGTAACTAATTTTCTCGTTATAAATGTAACTAGTAACTAATTACTTGAATTTTGAAAGTAACGCAAAAGGTTACTTTTTTCCAAAAAATAAATAAATAAATAATAGTTATACCCAACACTGCACCTGACCCTACTAGAACTCACCAACCACAGTACATGTGCGAATTTGGATTTGCCAGTGCGCCAAAAAAGCACAGCAGGGAGGCTGCGATGTGCTCTGTGCCAAAAGAAGACTCCCATCCCCTGCTGCTCTTGTCATTTTACCCTCTGCTTCAATGCAGAGAGAAAATGCTTTGAGACAATTCATAGCACCAGTGCATTTTTTTTACCCTTTGCGGAGCTTGCTAACACTTGAACACTCCCACAGATCTGCCCCCCATTAAATAGCATCAACAGCATTTCTTTTTTCACAGTGACACCATCTGCAGAGAGATTATGTTTTAGGTCTTTGGAGGTTGTCTGTGGGCTGTTTTTGATTGCTCACAATGCGTTGCCTTTGACTCTCCGGTATTCTTCTTGGCCTGCCACTTCTGGCCTTAACAAGAACTGTGCCTGTGGTCTTCCATTTCCTCATTATGTTCCTGACAGTGGACACTGACAGCTTAAATCTCTGCGATAGCGTTTTGTAGCCTTCCCCTTAAGCGTAATGTTGAACAATCTTTGTTTTCAGGTCATTTGAGAGTTGTTTTGAGGCCCCCATGTTGACACTCTTCAGAGGAGAGTCAAAGAGAACAACAACTTGCAATGGCCACCTTAAATACCTTTTCTCATGATTGGATGCAACTTTCTATGAAGTTCAAGATTCAATGAGCTCACCAAACCAAATTCAATGAGCTGACCAAACCAAACCAAGAAGCGACCGCACCACTCAGAAAGTTGCTGGAAGATGAAACACAATGACACTGGGACAGAGAACAACAAAAGAGATTTGAGCACTTGAAAGCACTAGAAAGCAAATTACCAGTCTTAAAGTACCACGACTTAAAAGGTGAATTGTGTGTTCCAATTAATCAGTGCAAGGTAGTTACAGGTATTCAAATCAACGAAATGACAAGGGTGCCCAAATTTATGCACCAAATTTCCTTTTGAAGCATATTGCACATTTTCTGTTAATCCAATGAAACTCATTTCACTACCGAAAATATTACTGTCAGTTATTTGATAGATCAAAATGAAATTGATGATCCAAACACCCAATTATTTATGAATGAAAATCATGGAAATTGTCAGGGGTGCCTAGACATTTGCATACAACTGTAGCAGGCAGAATAAACAAGAGACAAATCAAGACTTCAAGTATCAAGCAAATGTAAGGTTTGGCTCTTCATCAAAGCACATCCTTCATCAAAGCACATCCTGATGTGACTTAAAGCTGCATTGTGTAAGAGTTGCTCCCATCTAGTGGTGAAATTGTATATGACAAGCAACTGAAGCCCCTCTCGTTATTATACCAGCAACGTGAACCTGGATATTAGTTTTTTCTTTCAAAACAATAGCACTTGTTTTGCTTCATTGCAATAATCATTGTTAATTCACTACACAGCCCGTGAATTGTAACCAAATGCAATTGTATCGTGTGTAAAGAAACAATAAAACAATGTGATAGCAAAAATAATAATTTTACATGTTTTATTAATAAAAGTAACAAATATGTTTTACACACAATTTGATTGAATAAATTGTCAGTGTCCCATCTGAAAACACAATTACATTTGAAAAACATTCACTAGAGTCTGTTTTATTCCAACAGAATACTGATTTTAGCAAAACATGAACCTATATAATGAATAAACAATGATTATTGCAATGAACCACAAGCACTATTATTTTGAAACCGAAAATCTGAGTTTGTGTTGCCAGGCAAACGTTCTTGCCTACAGCTTGGGCCAGTATCATACAGCACTGCCATTACATGTCCTCAAGATTAGGCATGATCTTACATCTTCAACAGACTGAAATTTCCCGGCAGTCGTGAGTAATCTCCCTCTAGCATTCATCACGGTGCCACTAGTGTAAAAGCACGAAAGGCCGAGCTTGAATTTCCAGGTATGTCCCTCTTTGGCTATTGTATTTTAAAGATGGAGGCGTAACATGGCTGCCACAATACTAGCGGCACCATTGTATGTTTTGTGAATGGAAGATTCTACACTTACGAAAATACTTTGATTAGTTGGTGGAAGTATTTACACATGAATGAGCAAATATTTTTGAAAGAACAAATGGGTTTTTGCTAAGAATCAACTCAAAGAAATACACAGTGTAGCTTTAACGATCTAGCGAGGACCGGAAGACAGTTCCAGATTAAATAGGCAGGCAGGCTTGTCAAGACCAGGGGCCATATTTTAACAACCTGAAACGCAAGTATCAAAAGCAAAACGCAAGTGACATTGTGGGAGGGTCCCGGGCGCTGTTGGTGTTTTACCGGCGGGATAAATGACTCTTGCGCCCGATGTACATCTAAAATGGGTAGGTCGGAAGTAGCTTCATTAGTCATTGGTGTGGTTTGGGCGTAACGTGCAATAAACCAATCAGAGCGTCATCTCACATTCCCTTTAAGAGCATGCGCGCTTGTTCCATGGCGGATTGCTATTATAACGGCGGATTATTGATTTTTTTACAAAATGTGGCAAGCAATGGCACATGCATTTTAACATCACGTCTCGTACACGGATCTGTCTCCTTAAGTTCTCTAATATTTCCTAATTTGTAATCAACACATCCATGATTTATGGACATGTTGTGTGAATCAAAATAAGCCACAAAGAATGCTGCGACTAGAGTAAAATGCCTCCTGTCCTATCCAAACTCCCGACGCGTGTGCCTAATGTTTGTTCAAACAGGCTACCCTGCGTGTTTGTGTATGTTTTCAATTAAACAGCATTTCACGCACTGTTGCTGGCATCAAATTGTGTCATCCTCAGCCATGTCTTTAACAGATAGCATTGTCCCCTTCACAGCCACACATCCAAGTGGGGATTCCCATCAAATATGGCAGAGTTTGCCATAAATGAGTCGTGGCTTGAGCCAAGGTTATTCGCGAAGACATGGGTGATTTTACTATTAGCATCGCAAATGACTTGTATGTTGATTGAATGGGTTCCCTTGCAGTTGATTGATGTATATCAGTGCGAATAAGTCATTCTGAATAATTTGGGTAAATGCCTATTTTTTTCCCTCTTCGGACACAAACAATGATTTCCCTCGTGTGGTAATATTTTCCTTCTAATTATGTATTGCAATAATGGGAACTGCGGCATTTGTGTAGATGAGAGGAGTAAAGTGTATGTGCGTTGTGAACACACTACATTATGGCCAAGCATGCGCCCTTAAAATAGCATCTGAATAATACGCCACTGACTTTTAACCAGGATTTTCCTGGTCAGTGGCGGAATTGTTTTCGGTAACTGCAAGATAGCACCAGGGAACATTTGCGCCGGAACATGCATCTTCTTTTCGCTGAATCGCCCAACGAACACAAGTTCATTCCCTAATTTACCGACGTGTGTTGATGGGAGAATGGGAGACGGGACACAGGTGTGGCACAGGAGGGTACGTTCAGGAACGCCACTGTGGAACAAACAATATACAACACAGACAGACAGAAAAACAGGCTAAAGGGGGATTTATACTTGTGCGTAGAAGTTAATGCGTAACCTGCGGCGCAGGCTCACGTGTACCTTTCATTGTCTCAAGCATTTATACTTGTGCGTGAATGTTTGCATTGCGCTGCAATTACACCGCCGAACCACTAGCTAGCGCTGGTGTTTCTATGCCACATCGAGTTTTTACTTCTTTCGGTTATATGGCAGCTGGAAACTAATTTGAATGGTGCATTACTGCCACCAGCTGGACTGGGGTGTGGTGTATTGTTATGCTCTGAGTTGTTTCGTGAGAAGGACAACGATGGATGAATTTCGAATCTAAGGTAAATATAAGTTTGTTTTTACCTCTGTTTATGTAGGCTACTAAGCTAGCTAGCTAACAATTCCATCAGGTTGTCCATATACATGTCGCCATCGTACGTCTGACTCTGTGCAAACAAAATGTAACAAACATGCCGAAAATTTTGTTTTGTAATGCTGTATTCATAGCGCTGCTAATTTGATATATTTTTATTATTTAGAGCTGCTGTAGCATAGGAATTTCCACAGTGTTGTGTTAATAATCAGTGTTCAAAATTAACACCATTTACCAGCCAAATGTTGGTAAAATATGCAGCTGGCTGGTAGATTATCTTTACTCACCAGCCAAAAAAACAATAGTAATCTATTGAGTGGCTAATATCGTTGTCTATGTGCTTGTACAGTACAGTACTGTGAAATACATATACTTTTGCCCCTTGATGCCTTTGGACCCACTGACTTGCACAGCATTTTATTTTCAGTATGTTATTTATCTACTGTTATTTTGCACAATAACCGTTTGCACAGTCGTACTCAAGTGTTAATTTATTACATTGTATTTGTCTGAAACTTTACATACCAATTTGATCTACCTCTAAAACGCAATAATTGTACATTTGCTTACAATTTTCTCATGTAATTTTGACTGTAACTTAGTGATGTACGAATCACGAACGATTCGTTCTTTTTGAACAAATCTTTTCAGTGAACTGGGTGTACTGAATCACTGCTTTAAAAGATTCGTTCAATTAATGAATCACTTCTGCAAAAACAATTACGCAGATGTAGCCTACAGGTGAAGTCCGAATCAAAAACTTTTATAACTTATGTCATCACCATGCCCTGAATAAATAGATGCCCACACCCATCATAATCCAGACACTGCAGCAGAAATCGAACTAGTCGTCTTACTCTTTGTCATAAAGGCTTTATTATCGCGAATTTGAAAGGGCTATGAATAGAGTCTTGTGTCGCGAGAGTGCGCAAACTGTCTCTACAAAGCGATGTTATTGGCTGTTCTTCACACCCTTTATTATAAAAATATGTTCATCTAAGCATACTTAACAAGAATAAAACGTGTCATTCGTAAATCTATTTTATTTCCTTTAAAAAGTACATGTGACTATTTTCAATGTGTATTACGTAAGTCTATATTAACGCAACGCGAGACAGAAGTGCGTGCATGCATGCATACATGCAACCAGTTGAAAACGTCAAGATGAGTGAACGGCGACAAAGGAGCAATATTTGGACCGTTTTCACCAAAATAAGTCAAAATATTGCCAAGTGCACTACTTGCAAAACAAATTTGTCAACCCGTGGAGGATCAACAGCAAATCTCCACAGACATTTGAGGTCCAAACACCCAACTCTGAGAGTGGAAGAAGTGAGAGGTGATACAGATGATAATGTCGCTAGACCTACCACTCCAGCCACTACCACCCCAGCCACTACCACCCCAGCCACTACCACCATCACATCAACATTAACAAACCCAACCACAGGTATTTCAGAAAATAGTGGTGTTTTAGTGGTAAGATCCAGAGTGCCTCAGGCTCTGCAGCAAACAAGTCTGAATAGTTATGCCAAAAAGACGGTGGGTCCAACAAGACAAAAAAAGCTGGATGAAGAACTTGCTAAAATGATAGCAATTGATTTTCAACCATTTTCTATTGTTGAAAACAAAGGATTCAGGGACTACAGCCACGCACTAGAGCCTTCCTATATCCTTCCAGATAGGAGAACTCTGTCAGACACACATGTTCCCAAATTATTTGAGGCAACTAGAGCATGTGTGGAAGAAAATATCAATAATGCTCAAGCTGTATGCATCACCACTGACTGCTGGACATCAAACATAAATCTCAGTTACATGTTTGTCACATGCCACTTTTTGGAAGATTTCACCCAGGCCTCACATCTGCTTGACTGTTTTGATTTTCATGACAGACACACAGCAGAAAATCTGGCACATGAGCTGAAACGCATCACATTAGAGTGGGGTATCACTGACAAGGTGGTGGGAGTAGTTAGTGATAATGCCAGCAACATTGTTGCAGCAATAAGGCTCTTAGGGTGGAGGCATGTACCCTGTTTTGCCCACACCCTTAACCTTCTGGTTAAAGATGCCCTTAGACCACTCAAGCCAACTACTGACAAGGTGAAGTCAATTGTTGAGTATTTCAACAAAAGTACAATTGGCACAGAAAGACTTGCTGCCACTCAGCGACAAATGGGAATGCCAGAACTGCGGGTCAAGCAAGATGTTCCCACACGTTGGTATTCAACATACTATATGTTGAAAAGGTTCTGTGAAATAAAAGATGCAATCATCACTACTCTGGCGTTGGTCAATCCCACACTTGAATCTTTGACAACTGAGGAATGAAAGATCATCCCTGAGGCCTGTGTTGTGCTCTGCCCTTTTGAGGAAGCCACAGTGGAAGTGAGCGCAGAGCGGTGAGGAGAATATTATTCTAGAAATAATACATTATTATTATCATAATTCATATAACTCTCCTATAAACATGCATGATTTCCCCATATTTACTCTGTCTATGTTATATTTTAGTTTTGTCACAGCATCAAAGGTTATTGTAATGGCCAGAGGACTTCAGAGGATGGGAACATCCTGGCAGAGAGCAGCTTCATTCCAGAGGGCTGTAATGGAGATGATTGAATTACTGTACTCAGGAATGGTGAGAAGGTTCGGTCCTCTGATAATAAACCCATTGCTAATGGAGGCTACACTCCTGGACCCTAGATTAAAAAAGCATGGCTTTATTAATGACAGAGCAGCTGATGACACTGTAAAAAGCATAATTGCATCTTCAAGCCATGTCACACCAACACCCACAGATAATCCACAATCTGAGCCAAGAGCAGACCCAGAGAGAGAGAGAGGAACTCAGGCCCAGGGAACAAGAGCAACCCTTTGGGATGACTTTGACACACGCACCACTGGAACTGTGCAAAGGAGAACTTCGTCAGCTGACACCACACTGTAAAAAAAATGATGTAAATTTTACAGTAACTTACTGGCAGCAATTGGCCAGTGATGCTGTAATTTGGTTTTACAGTACAATTACTGTAATTGATTTTACAGTACACCAAATGTAACTGTAATCCAATTTACAGTACAAAATAAGTTACTGTAATGTAATGTACAGTACCATCTCCCTTACTGTAATTTGATTTACAGTACTACAGCACTTACTGTATTATAATCTACAATAACACGACCATTACTGTAATCCATTTTACAGTACCAAGTCTGTTAATGTAATATATCATATATGTTTTATTTAAATTTATCCCAGCATGCCTTTTTAGGTAATTGTGAGTGATACCCAAACATGAGTGTGCTTGCAAAATAGCAATCCAACACGTGTACTATTTTGTGCACCCACATCCTGCATTCAGAATGACAGCAATGTTAACATACTGTCAGACCAAGACTAGCTAAACTATATCAATTGGAACAACGATCTCAGTAATGGTTGGACTATTTCCTCACAGATTTTTATGCTTACAGATAGTATTGGTTTGGAAAATGAAAGATGATTAAACACATTTAATAATATCACATAACGTTTTATATTAAAGTCCAACAATATCAAGAAAACCTTCAAACAAAAAAAGCAAAGCATTCTGGGAAATGGTGATGATTCACTTGTGAATGATAAAATACCAGTCTCAATTAACTCTTTCACAAACACTGGGGTTTTGTTTTAACATTACTTTTGTGTTTACTTAACATTCACACCTGAATTTAACTTTATACTTAATAGTAAAAAACTAAACTGACTGGTTTAGAGCAGCGATATTCATTCCTGCTCCCGCGAGCCGTCATTACGTAAGTTTTCCGTCTAACTTCAGTTGCGACTAACCTAAGTTAGCATTTCATCT